>LZPB01000347.1:0-14809 GCA_001676865.1 Ceratocystiopsis minuta
TCCCCCCCCCCCCCCCCCGGGATCCTCCAACGCCTTCCCGCATCCCCCCGCATCCTCCATCCTCTGCGACAGACTCGCCACACGCCCTCGCCTCTCTTCCGTACACGCGTGCGGCGCAGCGGTCTCTCGCCTCCTATGCTCACGCACACCCCCCGACACTAGACAGCGTGCACAGTCGCAAAGCACATTCGCAAAGCGCCCGTTGCTGCAGAAAGTCTCGGGCTGCCGTCAGCCGTCAGCCGTGCCGGCGACCGTCAGGTCCCAGCGCAGCATGATACAAGCATCTGCTTTGTACAAGTACGAGTAGGGAACGGCGCGCAGCACGTCTCCACTCGACGCATTCTATACGCCGGGCCTGTTCGCCAGTGCCGTCTAGCGCGCGTTGCCCCTCCCGTCTCGCTTCCCACTAAGAGAGAGAGGGTGGGCCTGTCAGGTTGCCGCAAGCTCATCCTGGATCGAGGCAGCAAAAGCCAGAAATTCCGGGCACGCATCCGCACAACCTGCCCGTCAGCTGGACCGCCACCCCAGCGTCTAGCCCCGGGCTTCGCTCACCACTCATCGCCTTTGCTTCCTTTTCCTCCCGCCTCGTCCCTCGCATTGCTCGTCTCCCCTACCGCACCGCGTCTCGAAGCCCGCCTCCCGCTTGTCTTGTCTCACCAGACGCGCAGCACCCGGGCGGCGCACTGTCTTGCATCGCCTCGGTTTTGGCCGAAGCCCGCCTGGTGGCCTCATCAGCCTCATTGTCCAACATTGGCCTGAATCGTCGAGTTTTTCCGACGGCTAGCAGCATCCCGAAACCCGAAGCAGCGCCATATATCGTCTGCCGAGCGAAAGCAGAACAAACCATCTTTGTCGTGCGCCAACAGCAATCCCAACGTCGCCTCCCAACGCCTCCCAACGCCTGCGCACAAGCCACGCCTCCTCTCGGCGCCGTGCCGGCCGCGTGTACACCCAAGCGGATTCGATGCACACGACGGGAACCAATCTTTTCAACCTGTCTGGGGGCTGCCCTTACCAGCACCGCCAGACGGCACGCCACCTTGTGGAGGGCGTAGATTGGGCCGAGCTGGCTTAAACCGTGTCCCGACCCCCCTACACGGCGGTGCCTTACGACAACGTCACGTCTGTTCTTTCTCGTCTCGATTCGTCTTTTCCAAGACCAGCCTTATGCCTTGCTTTTGTTTTGCTACCTTTCGCATTCCCACTACGCCACCCAACGTCTCAGTCGTCCCTCGCCCATCCACCCCCTCCCCCTTTACCCCCAATCCAGCCTTCCCTCCCATGGCGATTGCCATCATAGGCATCCTGCTCAAAGATGAAACCGTTTTCGCACAGCCCTGTTCTTTCTCCATGGGAGACCGACCAGCTGCAGGAGAAGCCTCTGGCACTTCACATCCCAAAAAGTCCCCCGCCGAACGCACCAGTAGTTAGTGTCTTCCCACGCTCTTCTTCCCAACCCGGTCGTCGCTCTTCTAATCGTCGTCATCAGGTACCCGCGGTCCGTGCAAGTGTTTTTTTGGTCAGTGCCATGGGTAACGGCAGGCACCAAGATGTTGCCAACCGCGCCGGAAGAGTTACAAAAATAGACGATCTCATCGACATGCACGATTCAGCGGACGAGGACCCGGATCAGGAAGAAGAGTCTGGCGACGAAGACGCTAACGACGATGGTACCGAAGAGGGTGACCAAGAAGAGGCCGATGAGGAAGAGGCCGACCCGGAAGAGGCCGATCAGGATGGCCACACGGGGGGCAGCGAGCAAGCCTACGTGCATTCTGCTTCGGATCAGCCGCTCTCTCCACGCGACTGGCGTCGGGACCAGGCGCGACCGCATTGTGGAGATTTGGGCCGGGAAACCCAACACCAAGCACCGCGGATACAGGACCCGTGCATCCAAGCACAGGCCCAGTCATCCAGCCACCGGAGCCGCTTGCCTACGCTGCAGCCGGCAACTTCAGGTCGTGGAGCAGATGGCTCGGACGACACCTCTCATGGAGACGTCGGCCGACTACCTCCGCCAGCACAGCGTGCGCGGTCAGGACAGACAGTGTGGAGGCGGTCGGCATCACCAGCTCCTGGTCTTTCCAGTGCGGTTGTGAATCTAGCTGCCCGAGCTCTGGCCACTACGCCGAAGCCTGGCCTTGCTGCCAAAGAGACCACCAATGAAAGGACACCAGAACCCCGGTTTGCAGATGGAAACACACATGGCCAACTGCATACCAGGGGCGCTCATGGGGGAGAGCGTTTGCAATCTTTGACACCCAACTCCATCTTCCTGGCAGAGACTGGCTGCGATCGAAGCCCACGTCTCGCAATACCAGTTGACGATCGCCTGAATCTGTCGTCACAAGCCGGTTCACAAACTCTTGTGGACCCAACCCGTCGCCTGGATCTGGCCTCGGCTATGCCACGCTATACTTCTTCCTCTTCTTCCTCGGCGACATATACCATTTCTCGCCGAGACGAGGTCCCGGTCACCAATTTTGGCACTGTGTCTCGCTCCACCTCGACGTCTTCCTACTCCCCAGTTGATCTCCCCCCTCCCTACTCGCCCCAGGGCTTTGCTTCGAAGAAGACAACCGGACAGTTCCAACCCATGTCCCCTCGCCAGCACGGGCAATCCCTACCACCAATACAGCCTTTAAACTCACCCTCCCATCTTGGCACAGAGACCAATTCCACTTCGGTGGCCTCGGGCAATGCTCTTGCCGGCGTGGACAATAGCCAGCAACAACTGAATCTTCCGTCGATACGTGAAGTCATCGACCTAGCCAAAAACCTCTCGCACCATTCGACGCCCGTTTCTCCCAGTACTCCAGGCTACAACCGATTTCCACCGCCTGGTAGCGTTGGCGAAGATAACTATGCGCCCATCAGCCGAAGGGCAACGACAGACTGCAGTGGCGGCATGGGAGGTCCGGTGCCGCCGGCTCAGGACACACTGCAGCCCCTTCGCCGTGTTGCTACAGCCCCAAAATATCCATCGTTGGCACCGCAAAGAGACAATGACAATGGTAGAGGTATCCATCGCTCACAACCGGCAATAGCCGCTGCGATCTCGCAACCGCATGCCTCGTCTCAACCGGGCCAGCATCCGCCCGCGCCGGCGGGTGGCTTTGTCTGTCCGGAACCGAACTGCAAGGCGCTTCCTTTTTTGACCCAGTACCAGCTCAGCTCGCACGCCAATGTCCACTCATCCGAGCGGCCACACTTCTGCAGTGTCCCAGAATGTCCGCATAGCAAGCCGGGCAACGGGTTTAAACGGAAAAACGAAATGATCCGGCATGGCCTTGTCCATCGCTCACCGGGATACACATGTCCCTTTTGTCCTGGCCGCAAACACAAATATCCACGGCGAGACAACTTGCGAAGGTATGTTGCACTTCTGCCCTCTGCTGCCCCCTTCCTCCGAGCCTGCTCTTCTGACTTCTATAGGCACGTTCGCGGGGCGCACAAAGACAAGAGCAAGGATGACCCGCAGCTTCTGCACGTTTTGTCGCAGCGACCAGAAGGGCCTAATAATAGTCGACGACGCCAGGCGGCTTGATCACCTCGCTTCGCTCAGAGTTCTTGTACTGCCTTTTAGGCGTACAGTACATAGCATCATCTACGATGACGTCCTTTGCATATATAGGGATACGGTTTGTGGCGTTTTTCTTTTTCTATTTCTGCTTTTTGTTTGCCCAATGTTGGCATGTGGTTTTTTGAAATACCCTCCCCCTCCCATCTATGTATGCTTTTTGTTTGTGTTTTTCTTGTTGCCGAACCTTTTATATCACTGCGCGAGAAGTAGACGAGGTTCATCACGTTTTCAAGGCCTTTCTTTTGTCGTAGTCCAGTCGTAATTGTCTACACTGTCATTGATTGGCGTCTTTTGTTGTCCACGCTTGGAAGACAGGCCACGACCGGGCTGAATTTTCTTTCCAGCGCCGGCTGCTGCCATGGGATGCGTCTGCGCCCACTGCTCGTCGGCCCGGTACGCGGCGACGGCGGCGGCGAGGTCGAACTCGGCGTCGTCGTCGTCGTCGTCGTCGTCGTCGTCGTCGTCGTCGTCGTCGTCGTCGTAACTGTTGGGAGACGACGGCGGCCGCCGCACGGCGGTCTGCTCCAGGTACAGCACGGCCACGTCGTAGTCGACGACCTTGCAGGCGACCATGAAGCGGCGGATGGCGGCCTTGCGGCGGGCGGCGGGCTCGCCCTCGACGGGCACGGGGGAGAGCGAGAAGGCGAAGCGGCTGCTGCCGTCGGCGCCGTCGGCGCCGTCGGCGCCGTCGCCGGGCCGGGGGATGAGCACGACCTGGCGGGCCTGCAGCAGGTGGTCCGAGGCCAAGCGGTTGGCGCGGCGCAGGCGGTCGGCGGGGATGCGGTAGCGCAGGGCGAGCGAGGCGACGGAGTCGCGGCTGTGGTCGAGGTAGTGGAGGATGGGCTCTCGCTTGTCGTCGGCGGCGGCGGCGGCTGCGGCTGTGGGCATGTAGGGCGGCGGAGCGGCGGCGGGGGGACACGCGGCGGCATCGGCCGACGCGGCGCGCGAATACGGCGGCGGCGGCTTGAGGCCCTGGGGGAGCAGGTCGATTCGGGCGCGGCCGGCGCGTGCAGGGGCCTTTTCCGCGGAGGACGGGGCCCGGAGCGGCGGCAGCGGCGGCGGCGGGGCGGTGGCGATCTGGCAGTAGGGACAGTAGGTGGCGAAGCGGGCATTTGTCTGCAAGGGGTGGGTGTTGTGTGAGTCGCGAGCAGACGGCAGCAGGGAAGACAAGAACAGTCGCCGTATCGTACCAGCAGACAGTGTGCACAGACGATGCGGCCGCAGCAGGGCAGCCGGCGGTCCGGCGGGGGTGTCTCCGGCGTCTCCGGCTTGTGCGGACGGGCCGCCGGCCCGGGACGGAGCGGCGCCGCACACGTGCAGCAGTAGGAGGGCATCGCGGGGGTACGCTGCATCCAGGAAGCAAGAAGAAGAGGAGGCGAGAGAGAGGAATGAATGACGCACGTGGTGTGGAATTCGTAAGAATACAGCTCGGTGGATCCTCTTACAGTGTGTATTCATAACCTGCACGGTATTATAAGATTATAAAGTAAGACCCTCCTCCAGAGCGACAGCAATCCATCGGCTACGCCGCCGGTCCATCGCCTGCATCCCCGTTGAGCTGCTCTGTCGGCATCATCTGGCCCGGGTTCGGAACAAAGTCCGGCGCAGGGATCGTCTCGCCCAGGTCAGGCCGGAGCACGATTTCTGCACGTTGTCAGCAAAAAAGGCCAAGAGAGGCCCGGGAGAGACCCGGGGGGGGGAGGGAGCACGCACTCTTGACACCCCATCCATTGAACGTGCCGATGATCGGTTCGGTGCTGTCGTCGACATCGCGCTTGCTATTCGGGACCGGGTTCCCGCCGGCAAACGTCACGTCGCACATGATAAAACCGGGATAGCTGAAGCCCGACCTCTGCTTCATCACGCCGGAGTAACACCAGGCATTGCCACGTTTGTGCCGGTATATGTCATCTTGCCCAAAGGTGTTGATCGCGCAAAAGATACCGCCGAGGGTTGTTTGGACTTGCCCGTTGGCTACATTTTTGGCCGTCCAGCTGACGGCCGGCTGGGCACCCCAGCCGGCGCCGTTGGTCGGGTTCGTCGCCAGGCCCATGGTGTAGTTGCGCCGCAGGTAGAAGCCCAGGTACTCATTCGCCGAGTTGGGCCCGTAGTCGGCGGCGCTGATGCCCGCCGCTCTCGGGATCTGGAACGGGTACAGTGCCGTGCGTTGCCACGCCGTGGTGTCGGACCATTTACCAGCAGCATCACCACCCCACTGCTGCCACAACGCAGCGCCTCCGCCGTCAAAGTACGTCACGTTCGTCGATAGCTCCCCCGGCAGGCCGTTGCAGTTTCCCTGGATACTCTGCTGCCATACCGGTACACACTTCTTCACGCCAGCTCCGGTATAGTCGCCACCTTCCTCGCTCGATGCAAACGGGAACTCGTCGCATGAGATACTGGGTCCGCCAGTGAGTCCAGTGATACTCTTGAGCCGCTTGTCCTCGTCTTGGCAGTAGCTAGTTCCGCATGCGTACGACCGCCGCATTCTTCTGCCATCCAGGGACGGATCGTATGTGAGTGTCATCCCATCGTCACTGAGTTGCTGCGACGAGAAGAAGTCGTGCACATTGTCGCAAATCCCCCCCACGCTGTACTGTCCCTTTGGGCCCGGAAATGTATAAGGGCTGAAGAGGTCGCAGTTGTACCGGAAGTCTGGCAGAATCCAGCTGCATGCTGCGCCCGTTGCCCGCTTGGTCAGTGCGCTGCCGCTGCCGCTGTCGTCGTCCGTAGACGATTCCGTGTCCGCGGAACACGAGCTGGGCGGACAGGTCAACGTGCCCAGCTGCAATTCGGCGTTTTGCCTATCGTCGTCCGCCTCGGCGCCGCTCGCCTCGTCGCGCTTCCCGACACGCGACACGCCCCGCCGCGGCAGCGTAATGTTGACCAGCTCCTCGCCCGACGTCCAGAGCAGGTTGCCGTCCATGCCAACGACGCGGGCCTGGCCCACAAGCGTCTCGGGCGCGCCGTCGTCCCACCCGGCCGCGCGGACCGCCAGGCCACCGTGGTACCCGCCGCCGTTGAGCAGGCCCCTCTCCGCGCGAAGCTCCGCCGCCGTCAAGCCGCGGCGGCCCCAGGAGCGACCCGCCAGCTGCGGGAGCTCGTCGCCCCCGTCGCGCTTGGCCAGCGCCGCATCGGACGACAGCACGCCGCCATTGACGTAGAGCGGGATGCTCTGGGGCACAGCAAACAGGTTGCGGGACTTGACGTCCCAGGTGTAGCCGACAATGGTCGCCCAGCCGCCAAAGCCGATGTTGTACAGCAGGTAGACGCCGTAGTTGTACACGACGGCGGCCGAGGTGCCTCCGCTGCCGCTGCCGGCGGCCGCCGTGGCGTCCGCGTGCAGGCGCAGCGTGTTGTTGACGTAGGCCACCACCTGCGCGTCGACCAGCGTCTTGCCAAACGTGCTCGAGCCGCCGATCTGGATGCCCAGGTGCGCTTCGGGCGTGACCCGCACATCCACATCCACCGATGCCTGCACCGTCGCCTGGAACTCGGGCGTCAGCCCGTCCGCCACCGGCTCGGGCTTTTCCACCAGGTTGTCCAGCTTCGGGGCGGCGGTCCCGTCGTCCGGCCACCAAATCTCCGACTGCGCGAACGTGTAGCGCGCGCCCACCTGCATGACGCCGCCAATCTGGATCACGCCGACGATCTGGCCGAACACGTCGAGCGTCGGGCCCACGGACGCCAGGCCCTTGACGGCCAGGCCGGGATACGAAATCGTGGGCAGCAGCTTCACGCGCGGGCTCTGATACTCGAGGCGCGCGGCGCCCTTGACCGTCAGGCCCAGGTACACGCTGGGCTGCACGGCCAGGTAGGCATAGGTCGTCGTGGGCACGACACCGCCGAGCGCGCCCGAATAGTAGTACGCGTAGGTGCCCTCCATGGCGGCCTCGGCATCCAGATAGATGTCCAGCTTGGCGTACGTGCGCGCGCAGCCGGCAAAGGCGCGGTACAGCAGCATGCTCTTCCGAACGGCCATGCTCAGATAGCCGTTGTCCGCCTTCTCCACCGTCGTCACCTTCTTCAGCCAGTCCACAAAGGCCCCGAACCAGCGCTTGGCCCGCACCGACTCGTGCTGCATGCCGCTGCTACCGTCGCGCGCCGCCAGGTGCGTCGTCGACGTGCCCGACAGCACCTCGGCCTGGCGCTTGCGCATGCGTTGGTGCGACTCCTTGGCGCTGACGACCTTCTGGCGCCAGCTGCTGAACGAGAGGGCGTCGCCGTTTTGCAGGTCGCGCCGTACCTTGGCCGGCGTGTCGGTCACGTCTTCCCAGTAGTCGAGCATATTGGTGAAGTCGACGCGCAGGTTGACCGGCCCATCGTCGCGCTTGATGGCGGCGAAGTTGTAGTCAATCTCCACGCGCCACACGGTGCTGTCCAGCGCGGCGGCCGCACGCTTGACCAGGTGGTGCCGGGGCAGCGTGAACGCATCCGACGCCCGGCCCATGGACGCTACGCGCGCGAACGGGCCCTCGCCCACGTGATCTGGCAGCTTGATAATGGTGTCCTCCGCGCCGCGGTAGAAGAGCTTCTGGCAGCGCGGCGAGTCGTCGGGGAAGTTGCAGAACACGTACAGAACCTCGCTGGCGTGCTCAAAAACCGTGTCGAGGGCTGTGCGGTTGGTTGTCAGCAGCGACCGCTTGGCGACGCGCCCCGGCTCCGGCAGCTCGGACGTGCGCCGCACGACGGTGAACGTCTCGCCAAACGTCCCGTCGACCGACCCGGGCGGCCCGTCGAGCATGACGAAGCCGTACGGATCGTCGCCGTAGGCCGAGTCCGGGCTCGTGTCTGCGCTGTTGCTGCCGTAGTTGTCCTGGTATGTCCACAGGATGTCGGCGCCCTTTTCCTTGTCCGGCGACGCCCACAGGTAGGACGGGTCCACGGGCCACTTGTCGTTGTAGTCCTCTGGCGGGTCGCAGCAGTACGGCCACTGGTGGCTCTGGCCAGGCAACGGGGAGGTAGGACAGTCGACGCCACCCAGGCTGTGGGCGTCCTTGTACGGGTTCGGCGGGTCGAGCGCGCTCGTGTATTGGACCTGTGTCGATGGGCAGGCACTGGGCAGGCAGACCTTGTCCTGGTCAAACATGCTGCCGGTTTCAAAGGTCCACGAGCAGTTCTGCGGCGCGCTGTCGGTTGGGCAGCAGTAGGCCTGGCTGTAGCTGTACTGGTTCTCCAGAGTGTCCCCCATGGACACCGAGCACAGCTGGCCGTCGCCGTCGTCGTAGCGGAACGTTTGCAGTTCTTGGCCGTCAGGGCACGTCAGTGCGCCGCTGGTCGGCCCTTGGCAGCCGGTCCACGTGCACTGCTCGAGGATCTCTGTGCTGTCACAACAGAGCGTGCGCTGGCCCTGGTAGCACGGCCCGGCGGTGCCGTTGGCATTGATGTACGTGTCGGAGTTGAGCTGGAACTGGTTGGCACCACAGATGCCGGAGCAGCCGCTCTCGCTGCGCACCGGCGCGCCATTCCACTGGCAGTTCTTGGGCATGTTCGAGGTCGGACAGCAGATGTAGCGGAACTCGTCTTTCTTGCAGGTTGCGTCAATGATGTCATAGTCGGGTCGTTGCAGCGGTGCGTGGGCGGTGGCCACGGCCGACATGCCATGCATGCAGTACTTCCCAGCGTTGTTGAGGTCGCTCTTGCCGTCGGTGCAGAATTCCGTCACGTAGCAGTCCTGTCCCGTGTAGGCGCCGAACTCGCCGGCCAGCGTCTCCTTCTGTGCGTCGGACAAGCTGCCGCCCTGCAGCAGGCCGCTGGCGGTGGCATCGGCACCGAGAAGACCGGACAGCGCGTCGTACTGGCCGGTGTCCTGATCGATCGCCCAGATCATGAGCCCCGAGATGCAGCGACTGGTCAGGTAGGCCAGCTTGTCGGCCCACGACTGCGCGTCGTCGTACGAGACCCACTGGTTTCCGTTGAAGACGTTGATCTTGACGGTGGTCTCTGGGTCGTAGTGGGTGAGCACGTTGATGGACTCGTTGCTGGAGGCGATCTCGGCGTAGTATAGAATGCCGACGGTCCGAGAGCAGTCCCCCTTGTTCCCACCCGTCTCAAAGGTGCACCACGGCTGCCAGCAGGTCGGGTCGGTCATGGTGAAGGAGCGGCCGTAGAAGCCCATGCCCAGCACGACCTTGTCCGGGTCGACGCCGACGCGCCACAGCAGCTGCACGCCGTCGTCGATCTCCGTCAGGTTGGTGTGCCCCTTGAGATAGTTGCCCGTGTTCTTGTTGCCCTTGTCCCACACGCCGTGCAGGTCGTACGTCATGATGTTGAACCACGAGACGTACTTTTGCATACTTTGCAGATTGAAGTTCTGCAAGTACCAATAGCTGCTGGGCAGCGTGACGGTGATCTCCCAGCCGGGATTGACAAGGTCAAAGGCCTCGCGCATGTTTGCGAGCAGCAGCACATAGTTCTGCGTGTCCAAGGGGCTGCCGCCGCGGTCCGAGGCCGTGGGGTACTCCCAGTCGATGTCGATGCCGTCCAGGCCGTACTTGGTCAGGTAGGCCATGACGGACTTGATAAACGTCTGGCGGCTTTCGTAGCCGGCTGTCATGTCGGAAAAGTACGTGCTGGTGGGCGGGTCGTTGAAGTTCCAGCCGCCGACGGCCACGTTGACACGCAGGCCCGGGTACGTGAGCTTGAGCTTGGACACGCGGGCGACCAGATCACCGCCCTCGTCGACCATGTGCCAGGAGGCGTCAAAGTTCACAAACGCCAGGTTGATGTGAGTCAGGGCGCCTGCCGGGATGGCCTCCGGCTGCATAAAGTCGCAAGGCCGGTCGGCGCCGAAGAGCTCGTAGTAGGCAATCGTGCGCTTCAGGCCGCCGGCAGAGGACGACGCGGCACAAGACGGGTTCTTGACCGTCTCGCAGCCGTTTTGGCAACCGTCGCCGCAGAAGCCTTCGGTGGTGCCGCAGAAGCCGTACTGCGAGCAGCACACGCCCAGCGGGCACTCCTCCGTCGTGCCGTACTGGCCGCACTCGGCGGTGGCATTGCAGTTGTTCAAGCAGCCATCGCCACAGAAGTCGGGGCCGAAGCCGCAGCTGCACATGTCGGTTAGCTGGCCCACCCCGTATCGTACCCTGGACAACACACTCACCTGCCGTACTGGCTGCAGCAACCTGAGCCACACTGTTTGACAGCGGAACAGGTTGCATCCTGCTGGGCACTGGCAAACTGCCGTGCCGAGAGGGCGGCAAGCCAAAAGAAAACCAGAAATAGCCATCGCGAGGCCATGGTGGTTGGCGGTGGACGCGTGCCACAGGACAGAAGGACAGAACAGAAGGAGTGGAAGCGGCCCAAGTCGTGGGCAAGCGAGTGACGATGCGACAACACGCAGAGAACAGTCTATCCAATGCCACGAGAGAGCACAATGAGGATGGGGAGAGGGGAGAGGGGAGGAGGGAGGGGAGAAATGAGAGAAAGGCCGGGCCATGAGCCATTAATGAATGGCTGGCATCCCATGGCATCCCATGGCATCCCATGGCTGCTCGGCTGGCGAGCAGCCGCCCAGCGTAGCCCAAGCACCCATGCATGCATGGCTCTGGACGGCGTGCTCGGTACCTGCAGCGGGCTGGTGCTACTTGCAAAGGAAGCCGAGCATGTACCTGCATCTCCTTGATTTGTGGAGCGCGTGTGCCGCCGGCCCCCAAGCAATAGTCCCATGCCACAGGCCCATCCGAGGGTTGCGGCTTTTTTGACCAAGTTCGTAACGAGGCAAGAGTGCATTGGTATCTCATCCCTGGTGATACTTTGTAAGATCTCCGGGCTTCTGCAAGCTCCGCCCACTCAAAACCAATCGTCTTCGCTGTACCACATGCGGCCTTCGTCAGGGTCGGAGACGACCTCCAAGTCTGCGTCGGAGACCGGGTTGGTGTCGAACCCCGGGTCTGGTAGGTCACCGTCCACGTTTGCATCCAGCCATTCGTCCATATCAATCCAGCAACCATCCCCCTGCATGGCATTAAACCAAATGACATCCTCTATGGTCAAGCGATTCCAGCGCAGCAGCGTTCCGTGCGCGTCGAACCATCCACACAGGAGCATCCTCCCGGTGCTCTCCGGATTGAATCTCCTCGCGGCATATCTCTTGCTCGAGTCCGACTTTTCTTCCCGGGTCGCTGTTCCCTCGCCATTGTCGCCCTTGCCGCCCTCGCCGCCCTCACTGCCCTTGCCGCCTTTGACGATCTCGCCGCCCTCGCCACCCTCGCCCTCGTCGTCATCGCTGTCCTGCCAGTGGGCGCCGAGCGTTTTCTCATCCAGCACGTTTATATATCCGACCTCTCGTGCCATATGCCAACCTGCATAGAGAACCTTTTTGGACGTGACCTGCAATGCCATAAGCCAACTATCATAGATTTTAGCTATGGTGGACCCATCGTCATTGGGAGGGGGCCAGTGACCGTCTCGCTCGAGCACGGCTCGGTTATGGCGCGCGTCCCGCACGGCTTTGTCGCGGGCCTGCCTCGCCCTGGACTCGTACTTGGGTGTCACGTCCAGCAGCTGAGGCATGCGGTGAAAGATGCGCTCCCAGTTGTTGCCAAAGTTGTAGCGGGTGGGGTCAGAGAAGACCCACAGATCAAAGATGTGATCTATTTCGTCCGCGGCCAGAAGCTCTCGCAGGGCTTCGTCGCTGCCTGGCCCGTAATATGTCCGCAGCCAGACACTCTCGTAACTCCGACACAGTATGCGCTCATCATACGGGCGGACACGGTAGAGCAAGTCTTGATCGGCCTTGGGAAGAGAGGACGCATAGTGGAGCTGGCGCGCCCGCCTGATGTAGACCTATCTCGTGTCAGCGGGGACCGGCGGCTAATTTGTCAAATTGGAGGGCCGTGCAAGGCGCAGCAAGACAACCCACCAGTCTCTGCGCAATGGGCAGCTCAACGAATTGCGCGAATATCTGCATCATCTGTGCGTCGTCCGATAGGGACGACGCCGCGTCCCAGTGCTCCTGGAGAAAGGGGATCATCAGTAGCAACACCCCGACGTTGGTCAGCAGGAGACGCGGGACGCACCAGCAGAAACAGGTCGCATCCGAAAACATGCAGCTCGTCGTAGAAGTTCGCCATGGTGGGCAGCTCCGGCTTTGGGGGAGGAATGGTGTTGTGGTTTCGTTGCAAATTGCTCTGCTGAGTTGGCGGGGTATTTATATGTTGTGGGCGGGGGCCGTTCTTCTCGTATCCCGTATTTCCAAGCGCTTACTGCTCGGCATTCGGCGCCTTCAGCCTTCCTTTTCTCCCTTTGTCCTTGTTTTTTCCGCTTACTCCCGTAGGGCTTTAAGTTTAGCTAAGGTCCTCCGCTTTTCCGTTTTTTAAAAGGTCAGGAACAGGCAAGTACCCGATTAAAGCGGACCGCGCTAATAAAAGATCGTCGGAGGAAGTTCTGCAACGGGAAACGGCGCTTATGAATCGTATCATAATATCAATTGGCTCTGCAGCGGGAAGGAACGAAGGATCGAAGTCCTCGTATTCAGATAAGAGAAAGCGCTTCTTGCCTTGTAGTGGACTAGACTCGGCGCTCTGAGATACTTTGAGATACAAGCCCCTGACGATGCCGATGTCCTCTTCCGAGCGCCCACGCCTCACGCGCCCGCCTCTTCCGCCGACCAGCTGCTCGCCCGACGGCTGTGCCGTCACGGCGCAGAGGCGTCGGGCGCGCCTGCACGCGCTGCGGCTTCATCTTCACAGATTTTTTGTCTCCTGTGTGCCTCTTCTCCGTGTCGTGCGCTTCCCTCCCGGCTCTCCTTCCGACACCCCCCATCCTGCGCCGCCCGCTTGGCTCCCTTTCTCTGCGTCCTGATGGCCTGCCGCGTTCTCTCGCTCCTCGCCGTGCTCGGCTGCCTGCTGCCGGTCGCCGCCGGCTCGCCCACGGCCAGCAACAGGAGCACCACCGCCGGCAACACCACGGCGGCCAGCCATGTATCACTGGTCGCCGCAAGCAGCAGCAGCGTGCAGCTCTTCACAAACTCCAGCTTCCTCCCGTCGTCCATGTCTGCCGATTGCACGGCCGCTCTCATGGCCAACATCTCCTGCAGCCAGCTGATCACCCCCGTCTACGCCGCCGACGGGGGCTTTGTCGACAACGCCACTCTGGCGAGCCTCTGCACGGCCGGCTGCGCCAGTGCCCTGACCGCCTTCCAGTCCACCGCCAAGAAGGCCTGCGGGACGGCCGCCTATGTCTTCCCCGGAAACTACAGCCGCACCGTCGCCGCCATTGTCGACCCGTATGTCTGGGCCCACGACGTCTCGTGCGTGCAGAGCGGCACCGCGTTCTGCCTGCCCCTCGTCACCAACACCACGTCCGGCTTCACGCTCTGCTCCGACTGCTTCCTCAAGTACGAGGCCGCCATGCTCGGCTCGCAGTACGGCCAAGAGCACATCATGCCCGACGACTTCTCGTCGCTCCTCGACACCTGCTCCACGCCCGCCAGCAGCTATCCCTACACCACCCCATCGGCGACGTCTGCCGTCTCGACCGCATCCGGCAGCACGTCCGCGGCCGCATCCGCCACGCCCACCTGCACCGGGACCGCGTACACGGTCCAGTCCGGCGACTCCTGTCTCTCCGTGGCCGCGGCCCATTCCATCGCCACCGACCGCCTCATCAACGCCAACAACTTCGACTACAACTGCACCGGCATCATCCCCGGCGCCACCATCTGCCTGCCCAGCGCCTGCCTGCTCCACGTGGTCGCTGCAAACGACACGTGCGACGCCATCCTCGCTTCGCAAAGCTACTATCTGACCCAGCTGCTGTCCTGGAACCCGTAAGCCCCAAGCCTGCCTGCTGCGGCCGTTTCTTGCTCTTGCTGACGCCCTGCCGTGCCTCGTTGTCCACAGAACCATTCACGCCAAGTGCGACAACCTCGACGCCATGGTCGGCCGCGGCATTTGCATTAGTCCTCCCAACTCAACCACCTTCAGCACCACGCCAGCGAATACGACCACGACCTGGAATGTGTACGAATTAGTTTTCCGGTTTGCTTGGATACTCTACAGGACCTTTCCTTACTGACCACCCCCCCAGCACGTTTGTTCTTCCCACAACCTCGTTCACCGTCCTTCCAAACGTGACGGTCTCTCCCAACTACACGACTTCCTACCTGCATCCCGTGCAGTCGTACAACGCGACTACGACGACCATGACAATCGATCCAAGCGCGTTCGCCAGAGTGAGTAAACTCGCCAACTACCCGTGGCCCTGGCATAGCCCCCCCCCCCC
>LZPB01000348.1:0-14530 GCA_001676865.1 Ceratocystiopsis minuta
CGGCGCCGACGCCGCCCGCGCCCGTGTGGCCGCGGCGGCCCGTGGCGCTGCTGCTGCCAAACGTCGGGTCGTCCAGGTCCTGGATCGTGCCGTCGTTGCCGCCCGTGCGGCCGGCGGCAGCACCGCTGCGCGTCGTGCGGCCCGTGCCGGCCACGGCGCCCGCACCCGTCCCGGCACCGGCCCCAACCCCGGCCGTGCGGCCGTAGTCGTCCACGCCGCCGACGCCGCCCGCACCGCCCGTGCGGCGCTGCTGCTGGCTCGGGTCGGTCTGGTCACCGTAGTAGGCTTCGCCGCCGGCGGCGCCGGCGCCGGCGCCGGCACCGGTGCGCTGGGCGCCGGTGCGGTTGTTGCCGGCGTTGCCCTGGTTGTAGTCGCTGTCGGTCTGGCCGTGCGGCTTGTCGTCCGGGTTGATGGCGTCCTTAATCTTGTTCACGAGGCCTGACATGATGATGGTTGGTGGTGGTGGTGTTGGTGGGTGTTGGTAGTTTTGATTTGTTTTGATTAATTTGTTTCTCTGGAAGACGAAGAGAAAGATACAAAAAATCCAACAGAATCGAGACCGGCCGCCGTGGTCTATGTAGGATCCAGACAGGTCCCCGGCCGCCATGTCGTCATCCAGATCGACAAGCGACACCATTCCAGAACCTGCACCCTCCTCCCGTGGAACAGGCCAGCTGAGCAATGAGGTAACCACGAGGGCGGGAGGCGAAATCAACGGACAGGGTCTTGGTCATGCTTTCCCCCCCCGGGGGCATCGTCATCGATCGACACGGCTCGCAACGGCAATACTGACGCAGCCAGTGACGCCACGGTCTTCTTTTGTGGACTCTTTTCTATGGGCTCCTGTGGTCCCGGCGCACATAACGTGCATGGCCGGTTTCATGACGGTAGCTGTCACGTCTTCACCACGCCATCGCAGGAGGTACTTTTGTCTCCGGGCCACCGAGCAGAGCTGACGCATGACAGCATCCATGACAGCATCATTCGGCCAGAGTCCCAACATCCCCGTACCGCGGGGCCTTCCTACACCCGCGCCCGGTACCACCGCCGCCGGCGCGTCGGCGCCTGGACCGCCGCCGCCTCGCGCCCCCCCTGCCAGTGCTGCCAGTACACGCCCAGCACCGCCGACGCCAGCCAGCACGCCGCCGACAGGAAGCAGAACGCCAGGTTCGCCTTCCACTCCGGGCAGCCCACGTCGCCGCTGATCGCCAGCCCGCCCCAGTCGAACACGCCGCCGCACGCGCCGTCCAGCCAGTCCACCAGCAGCCCAAACGCCACGAACCAGCACACCGCCAGCAGCAGGTCCGCCGGGTAGTGCGCCACGCTGCCCGCCATCGGCACCAGCCACACCAGCGCCAGAAACGCCGCCAGCCCGGCCACCACCACCGTGTAGATGAAGCGCCCGTGCGCGTCCGCGCCGCCGTCCACCCCGTGCAGGTAGGCGCCCGTCAGGCCGGCCACAATGGCCGCGAAGGCGAGCTGGAAGAAAGAAAGGGCAGGCTGTTAGCGCACAACTCTTCCAAGACAAGAACGCCCCAAGACAAAGAAACACAGCAACACGGGGCTGCCCCCTCCCCAAAAGTACGCACCTCCGCCAGCCGGAGAAGCAGGCCGAAAAGATGGACCAGCGCCATGACCGGTTGGATCGGCGGGGCTAGAGTCGTTCTGGTTGCTTGTGGCGTTCTGTAGGCTTCGCGTCGGTTTCTCGACGATGAGCGGGTTTGCGTTGGAAAAGAGAGCGAGGCTGCCCCTTTCCACCGTCTCCCCCCTCTCCTCCACGCCTATTTATTTGTCCCGTGCAGACTGCCACAACCGGTCTCGCTCCGTGCCCCTTGCCAGCGCACCAGGGACGCACAGAGCAAGGGGGGCTCGCCCTGCCCTTGGCTGCGGCAAGCGAGCCAGCGGCCGTCGTGCACGCCCACGGCGCCTTGGCGGCGGGGTGGCCGTGCGACCGCAACACCCGAAACAAGGTGTCGTTGGGGCCGCCCGTGACGTCAGCCAACGGTTCCATGAGGTCACTGTCACGCTAGGTCCGCCCGTTTTCCCGCGCCGCGCGGGGGGGGGGCGATCCCTGGATCGCCGAAATGCGGGGAAGACAGCCGCCACCCCCTTGCTGCTCACAGCGGGCTCATGTCCGCCGGCTGCCAGTCGAACGCGCACGGCGAGTACATCCCGGCCGAAAAGTCCCCCGCGTCGGGCCCGCCCAAAGAGGCCGACGGCTCAAACGGCAGGCTCTGCAGCGTCGTCGGCGACGCCGGCGCCGGCGCCGGCCCCGGTCCACTCCCGGGCAGCGACCACAGCCGCGGGTCCAGGTTGTTGTTGTTGTAGGCCGCCGCCGCGGACGCATCGCTGCCGTACGCACTGGCGCCGTAGCACGGCCGCGGTAGTCCCCACGCACCGGCCCCGGCATCGCTGCCACCCGTCGAGCTGGCCGTACCGGCCGTGCCGGCCGTGCCCCCAGCGCAGCAGCAGCAGACGCAGTCGGCCCTCTTCTGGGGCCGCACCGCCGCCGCCGCCGCCGCCGCCGCCGTGTCCTCCTCCCGGGCCAAAAAGTCGTCGACCATCTGCTGCATGTGCCGCGCCAGCGGGTACGTCTCCGCCATGCGCTGCAGGCTGTGGCGGGCGGACCGCAGCTGCGCGACGACGGCGGCGCGGCGGCGGCGGCGGCGGCGGCGGCCCGTGGTGTCGGCGTCGCCGGCCGCGGCCGCAGAATCGAGCACCGCCTCGTGCAGCAGCGACGTGGCCGCCGTGCCCATGTGCGACACGGCCGTGCCGAAGACCAGCGCCAGATCCAGGTGGCGCCCGTACGCCGCAAACACCTCGACCACGCGGCCCGCGTGCCACCGGCACACCGCGCGCGCCGCCGCCGCGTCGGGCGCGCCGTCCTGGACAAAGGACCGGTGCAGCAGCACGAGGAGGGCGTGGTAGCGCGAGCTGGACGTCAGCGGGGGAGAGCGACGACGACGCAAAGCGATGGACAACGTACTGCATCAGGTAAAACGACGCCGGCATGCCCGCATGCTGCGCGGCCCACTGCACGTCCGCCGGCAGCGCGTCGTGCCAGGCGCGCAGATCCGCCGCCACGGCGGCCATCGCCTGCACCGTCGCGGCCGAGCGCGCCGCGCGCGATGGCACCGCCGCCGCCTGGTCGCACAGCGGCCGCATCCGCGCCATCAGCTGCAGGTCGTACTCGGCCAGGCGTGCGGCGAGCGGGGCGCCGGCACCAGCCGCGCCGCCCAGACCGTTGCGGGCCAGACAGGCCGGCGCAAGGTCGGCCAGCTTGAGCGACGTGGGCCGGCCGAGGTACAGCGACCAGTAGCTGGACCGGTTAGTGGAGTACGTCGAGAGGGGACCGGCAGAAGACCATGGGGGAGGGAGAGGGACGCACAGATCGTGCTGGATGCAGGCCCAGAGCACCACGTGCCGGACCTGCGTCTCCAGCGCGGACAGCCCCAGCGGGCCGGGATCGATGTGCAGGCCGACGTCCGTGACGAGCCGCAGGGACATGCCTGGGTCGTTAGTTGTCTCTTCTTCTTCTGTCCTCGTTCCCGTCTTCTTCACCTACCCGCGAACAGCCACCCGCTCTCGTCCCGCCCCAGGTGGAACTCCACGTCCGCCAGGAGCGCCAACGCTGGGATCGACGGCAGCCCGCCCGGCCCGTCCAGCTCGCCCTTGGCCAGGGCCACCGCCTTCTCGTGCAGCGTCGACGCGAACCGCCCGCCGCCGCCCAGCGCCAGCCGCCGCACGTCCGCCCGCCGCTGGTCGGCAAACCGGAAGCCCGTCGCCAGCATCGCCGTGTGCAGAAACAGCGAGTAGAACGATGGCGTGCTGCCGTGGCCGCCACCACCACCACCACCACCACCACCAGCCAGGCCCGCCTCAAACGCCGCCCGGTGCACCGTCTGCAGGCACGCGTTGTAGCACGTCCAGAACCGCTCCATCAGGTGGTCGTGCGCCGCCGGCGTCAGGTCGCGCACCACCAGGCCGATGGGCCAGTGGTTGTCGTGGCGGCCCGCGCCGACGCCGCCGCCGCTACCGCCCTCCCGCTCCAGGTGCGACAGCACGTTGGCGCAGGTCGTCGGGCCAAAGTACCGCACGCGGCCCGACGCCATGTCGAAGCGGATCGGCAGCGGCGCCGGCGCCGTGTCCACCGTCGTCGCCGAGGTCATGCTCGTGCCGGGCGACGGTGCCCCGCCCCGGCTGGATGACCAACGGCGATGCTGTTGCCCAGAGGGGCTACCGAGCGCGCTATCGCTGCTCCTCCTGCTCTCGCTGCTGCCACTGCCGTGGCCTCCGTGGTCGAACTGGGCGCTGTCTGTATCAACGTCCTCCTGAGTAGAAACTACCGGGACCACTGCGCCGTCAGCCGCAGCCGGCGTCGGTGGCGCATCCGCCGCGCCGCTGTCCTCGAACACATCGTCGCCAGAGTATGGCAGCACACCGGCGGCTTCCGTGTGGCCGGGGTTGGTGGTCTGCGCATCAGCGCCCTCGCCGTCCTGGGTCAAGAAAAGAAGGCGGTCTTCCTCGTGACGGTCCGGGCCCAGGTCCATCGGCTCCGCAGCGGATGCTGCCGCGTCGTCCGCCTCCTGATGCAGAACCGTCTGTGTGGTGCGCAGCAGGTCCTCGAGCTGCCGCACGCGTTTGGTCAGCGCCTCCGTGATTGCCTTGGCCGATGCGCGTCTGCGGGTGTTAGAGAGGAGATACGCGATGGAGAAAAAGGAGCCTGACATACTCTTTGCGCCCATCCTTGGTGTCGAAGCGGCACTCGAGGTCGTTGTCAGTGCAGTTCACACAGGCACTCTTTGCTTGGTTGGTGACGCACTGCGTTCCATTAGCCATGGCACAACGAGGACAAAAAGGAAAGAAGTCCTCACGCGGACGCGCGCCTTGCGGCAGGGCAGACAGGCCGACGTGGCCCGCGACCGGTGGCGGGTCGACACGGCGGTTACCATGGTCGGTTGGATGAGGCTGAGATGAGAACGGGATGAGATGAGAGCGACGATGTCTGCTGGTCAGATGCGGGCGGCCTGCAAGTACGCCAGCGTGTGTAAGTCGAGGGAGTGGAAAAAGGAGCGGAACGGAGCAAGATGGAGCAGGCAGATGCGCTCGGGAGCGCGCACATCACCACCCTGGTCGTCGCCCCGCCGCCTCGTCCCCCCGTCTCCTCTTCTGTCTCTTACACGGCGGGACTGGGCGCCCCGGGCAGTGGGTCTACCCCGGCTTTCGTGCAAACGATTTCCGGGGATGGATCCGCTCGGTTTGCGGGGTTGGCGCCGTGCTCAGACCCAGCCAAGAGCCCAAGAGCAGAGCGGAGCGGACGAAATCGAGAAACAGAGGTAGATAGACATGGAGGATGCCGTACGAGAGCAGACATGCGACAGGAGCACATTGACAAGCACGATTCTGTCTTCGCTCTCCTTACTCGGCTGGCTCCCATCTCCGCCCCATGATGCTCGTCTTCCCCAACGTTTCCTCGTCTCCTCCGCACGACGGCCACACCAAAGTTCATCCCTGTAGGGTATAAATATCCCGGGTGAGCAGCAGCCGGAAACTGAATAAACGTGACGCGACGCAGGTCATTCCAAGAGAGATGGAGAGTGTGACACCATATATGGGATTTCTTTCAGGATCTGTGCCATATGACCACTCCTCCCAGGCCTAGGCCATGCTGGGAAACTCGCCGACAGTGCCGTCCGAAGAAGGCATTGACGAGCACCCTAAACAACAGTGAATGACACGCAAATTGCAAAACCGGAATAGCGTTCAACGGTATCTTGGCAAGGAACAAACCAAAGAACAGACAAAACAACTGAAAACATCAGAAGACATAACACAAATACAACAGGATCTTAACCCCCAGCCCGTATCTCGGCGGTATTTCGTTTTTCCCTCATCCGCGGCAATCATCCGCGGCAACAGTAACATCCCTCGGCCATCCCAATATCATAACAAAAAAAAAAAAAAAAAACCAAGCTTGCGTCGAGCAAGATGCCAAGAAAAGAAAAAAGTACAAAATAACAAAAATAAAAATCATCAGCTCCGTGTGGTCTGCGGCGGCCCCGAGTTGCGGAAGAATTCGGCAAGATCGCGCGTCGAGCGCGACGGCATCGGCTGTGCCTCCCGCGGCTCAAACTTGCGCATCGACACGCGGCCGCTACCCGTGGTCACGCCCGTGGTCGGGCGGCTGCCGGCAAGAACGCTGCCGCCGGGCCCTGTGGTGTACCGGTCCAGGCTGGCGGACGGCGGCATGTTCACCTGGATCGGCGTGTGGTTCTTGCCGCGGCCCGACAGGACCGACGCAGTCCGGCTGCTGATCGGTTTCGCGTCGAGCCCGCCCGCGGTGCTGCCACCGACCGTGGGCACGTTGGTCGCCGTGTTGGAGCGGCTGAGCCGCGGGGACGACATGCTGTTAGACACGTCCCGGCGGAAGCGCGACATCAGGCTCGACGTGCTGGCCTTCTTCTTAGGAGCGGCCTGCTGCTGCTGGAGCTGGAGCTGCTGCTGGAGGTGGCGTGTCTGCGGAATGTCAAACAGGACCGGAGTCGGCTCCGCCGGAGGTGGCACGCTGCTCAGGAAATCCAGCAGGCTCTCTTCGCGGGCAGCCGTGGCCGGCTGTCTGCGCCCGCCGGCAATCGGTGCACTGCCGCCAAGCTCCTCCTCGTCGCTCACGTCGATCGCATATGGATCCCTTGGTGGACGCGACTTTCTGAGCGGCCCATCCTGCCCACCAAACGTAGTGTAATTGCCGTTGCCACCACCTGGCGTCGGGCCACCCAGCTTCTTTGCCAGGCGCTTGTCCTTCTTCAGAAGACCCGTGGCCGATCCCATGGAGCTCTCTGTCACGCTGGTTGACGCCGCGCTATAGCGTACGTTGGCAATCGTTGCGTCGACCGCCCGCCCACCCACTGCGCCCGACATTTGGTCTGAGTCCATGGTCGTGCGGAAAGGCGCAATAGTGCGCGGAATGCGCGGTGCGCCGGTCGAATTGGGCGGGCCGCGCCGAATAAAGTCGATCAGGTCCGAGTTGTCGTCCTTGTAGTTCACCGTTGGCTCGCGGGGCTGAAACTTTTGGCGATGGGGGCTGCTGAACGAAGAAACGCCGCCCGAATCCAGGCTCGACTTGGACCGCGACTGAGAGAGCGTCGGGCCGCTAGCGCTGCGGAGACCGCTCGTCATCGACCCGTGGACTGACGAGCCGTTGCGCGACGTAGGGGTGCCCGTCAGCTTGCTCGAAGGGGGGCCGGTCGAGCGAATAAACTCGGCAAGATCAGCAAGAGACTCGCGTGGGACTCTCGCATCGCGCGCTTGCGGACCACCCTTGCGCGACCTAGACGACATGATGGAAGCAGACGAAGGCACGATGCTGTTGCGCAACGATCTAGGAACCGGGCCGCTAGGCTTTGTGGCGACAGGGGGCACGGCAGGTAGAGGCGCCTCCTGTGCTGTGGCTCGAGAGTCCGCCGCGCGGTTGACAGACGATGACCGTGAACGGGTATCGTCGCTCTTCCGGTTCCGCACCACAATTGAGCTGCTATCTGTAGTTGTGCGTGCGGGCTGTTGTTTGGTTCAAAGATTAGCACACTGAGCACCTCAAATGGCGAGACTACTGTCCTCCGATGGAAATAACTCACATCAATGCTGCGCATGTTCTCCGGGGTGAGCGTGTACTGGATCGTCTCGTCGCTCTGGATGAGCTGCTCAAAGTTGCGCGCGACGTCCTCCGGCCGCATCACCATGCTCTCCTCCGAACTCCGCATCGGTTTCAGCTTGTTTGATGACGTTGTTGACGCCGCGGAGGACACCGACGTGTGGCTGTGCTGCCGGAAGGCTGCTTCGGTATCCGATCGTTCCTGAGATTCCTGTTGCGCCTTGGCCAGGGCCTGGGTCTTCGTTTGAGCCTCGGCGCGGGCCTCCACCAGCTCTTGCTCCTGCTGCTCTTTCTCCCGTGTCGCTGCCAGGGTAGCCAGAGTGGCGGCCCCGCCAACGGCAACAGTACCACCGACGGCAGCGGCAGCGGCAGCGGCACCGAACCCGGAGCTTCCCGGGCGTCTCGGACTGCGTGCCGGCAGAGGCAGTTCGGCGGGACTGGTTTTAGGGGGCACTTCTGGCTTCTCGTCGAGAAAGAACGTGCCTGCTGTCGTTGGAGAGCCAAGAACAGCGACACTAGTTGCAGGGCCAGTCGGCAATGGCGACGGCGGCTGGACAGAGGACGGCGCAAGGGACGATACAGAGGGTGTGCGTTGCCGAGTGGAAGCGCTGGCAGTGGGTAAGGCAGGCAGCGCGGTCTGGGTCTCGGCAGCAGGGGCCGACCGAGGCGTCTCCGGGGTAGCGCTCGGGGTGGCATCCGCCTGCGGTGCCATGGTAGCCTTCCGCGGCGCTGTGATTTCGTGTTCGTGCTCAGCCTCCGAAATGGACTCGCTTGTGCATGGCCGCGATAATTTGGCAGCCATGGACGACGAGGAGCGGCCGACCGGGCTAGAGGTTACGTCGCTCGACGGCTGGACAACTTCTTCCGCGATGGCTTGTGTCGAGATGGTACTAGCGCGTGACACATTGTTGGCACGGTTGACGTCGTGTATGTCGAACGAGCTCCTCTGAGACCGTGTGACAGGGCTTCGCGGGACAGCAACCTCGATAAGGCGAAGCGAGTGCACACTAGGCGATCGCGCCGGCCGGGTCGAGCCCACGGAACCTGAGCGGGTGATCTCAGAGACGGTGGGCGAGTTGCTGCGAGAGCCACTGCGGCCGGAGATGGAAACGCGAGAAGACGTCAAGATTTCGGGCTCCTCTGTGAATTCATCGATCTCGTCCTCTCCAGGCTGCACGTTGGTCTTGATGGAGGACAGAGGAACAGCTCGTGGCGTGGCGGTGGTGATGGCTGCACCGATGGTCCTTGTCTGCAGGGACACAGGAGGGCTTCTTCTCTGCCTTGTGTTGGGTCTTGTAGGAACAGGCGTGACAACAGGTGTTTCCGTGTCCTTTGTAGCCCTATCGGACTCAGCCGACTCAGCCGACTCGATAGGCTCGGTGGGCTCAGCAGGCTCGGTGGATGACCCGACAGGCACAGTGGGCTCGTTGTCTTGATCGGCTTCTGGCGAGGAACCAGCGCCCTCCAGCGTGCTCTGCGGCTCCTCTCGCTCGCCATCTTCCTTGAACGGTTTCACTCGTTTCACCTTTGGCGTCGAGTAGGGCGAAACGGATGGGGTCGGCAGAGAGTTTGCCCGCTTGCGTGAAAACGGGACATCTGGCGTGCGCGGTTCAGAAACGGTCGGCGTGGGAAGGCAGGCCACGGTGCCGTGCGAGAAGATCATCAAGCTCTTCGGCCGAGACCGGTCGTTCTCATCGGTCTTGTTCTTCCGGCTTTTGCTCTTTTCGTCTTCATCGCTGAAGTATCCGATGTCCGGGATCAAGATTTCGAGAACATCGTTCTCGCCTTCTGGCAGCGGTGTTGCCGCCGCTATGCTCAGCCAGTCAACAGAGGATCTCCGTTCCGCAACTACGGACGGAGCTGTGTCTTGGGTGTCCGGATCTTTCTCCACGTCTGTGCACTCCTGGACTTCTTTTGCTGCTGCCTCTTCCTTCGATTTGTCTGCACCATTGGCCAGTTCGTTCGACTCGGAAAGGACCTCTGCAATGGTAGTATCATCTTGGCTAGCCCGCGGCTGGTGACTGCTTGTTGGGCGGCTGCTGGCTCCGTTCAGGTCACCGGAATAAGAGCGCTGCAAGACAGGACCGCCATCGGCGACGGGGGACCGGACCCGCTTCTTCCAGGCGCGCCAGAGTCTCCCGAGGGTGCGGTCAAAGGCGACACGCTCCATGTCGACCTCCTCAACTGTGACCCGGTTGGCCACAGAAACGGACGCCTGTGTAGTGGCCCGGCTGCGCTCCTTGTCGTGAAGAAAGCGCATTCGGTGGAAGGCAGCCTGGCCGGCCGAAATGAGCGTTTGCTCCCCCATAAACTCCAGGATCGAGGTCAGGAATATGGCGACAGCAGGAGAGACCGTCTCGTTGAGATCTTCGAGGCTACCGCCGAGTTGCTCCTGGTCCATATAGAAGTCCTCGTCCTCCTCCTCCATGTCGCCCAGCGACGAGTACACCATGCAACGAAGACGTGTGCGCTTCCAAACGAGCTCTAGGTCCCAGTCCTTGGGCGAGTCGGGTGTCTGCGACTGAAGCATGTCTTCGTCGTCGCCGCCCCCGAGATACTCGCGCAGCTCTTCGTCGGCCTGGTTGATAGCGTCCTTGGCCAGCTTCGGCTTGAGCGTTTCGGTGACGGCGGGGCGTAGCGCATGGAGCGAGGTGGAGCGGGCCACGGACAGGAACCGGAAGAGGAGCTGGTCGAGGAAGCTGTTCACCAGCTGAAGGGCGGCGTGCGAGACGAGGGCAGTTTCGCCGGACGGCTCGATGCCATGCTGGTCGTACCAGGTGTTGGCGTGGCTGTCGTGGTCGCTTGTCACGATCTGTGAGGCCGCAGCAGCGGCAATGAAGGCGGCGCTGGGCGAGACCGAAAGCGGCGGCGACATGATGCCGTAGCCGACTGTTGATGGACGGTCGCTGGAGATGCTTTGTGTCCGCGACCTGACTCTGGGTTGGGGAGAGACTGGCCCAGAGGCGGACCGGGATGGCGTGCCGAACTCTGCAGAGGCGGCCATCCTGCTGTAAAGGGAAGATCTTGGCCGAAATGGATGTGCAGGGGTGCGGGTTCTCGCTGACTGCGTTCACTCAGCCCGTCCTGCAGGTTCCAATTTCCGCCACTGCGGTGTGCCAAACGGCCGCCGTGTGTTCCCTCTTACCGTCCTCTTTCGCCCCGAGCTGTGTGTGTATGGTCTTGTTCAGCTTGCTGCTCGGCCTGTGCCTTTTCGGATCGAGCAAGAAGGGAAGGGGCCGCGTCGCTTTTCTTCTTCTTGTGCGATCGCTGAAGGCCTGAGCTACCCTGTGTGTACGGCGGCAGGGTGGGTGAGTGTTTTGATCTGTTTGCGACGGGAGTCGGCTCGGATAATAGATGCGGAAGAGCGGGCGTATAGAGGAAACGAGAAGGAAAGGAGGGGACGGCTGGTCACACGAATATAATGAACGCTTTGTAGGGAATGGCGACAAGGCAAATTGACGTGTCGCTCGGTCAGTTGGGGTGACCGAGTGTGAAAGTGAAGGTGGCAGGGGAGCCTGCTTTGGCGGGATTCGGTTGTCTGGTTGAGGTGGAGGCTGGGTCCGCAGGCTGGGTGGATGCGTGTTCTACGGAGCATTAGTGGCTGAACAGGTACACCGGAGGTGAACTACTCCGTACGGAGTATGGAGTGCTGCTGCGCAGATATGCAGTGTGGAAAGAAAAAAGAAAGAAGAAAAAAACAAGCGGTGTGGTGATCGGCAAGGGATAGATAGACACGGAGAGGGAAGCGAAACGGGGAGAGAACGGGGCGAGGAAGCGCGCGGAAGATCGCCAGCCTGGTTGCAGGGGAGGCGTGGAAGACGACCGATCGGATCGCAATTTGCGGTCGATGGGCGGTCCACGATGTGGCTGTTTTGGCGCGTGGGAGAGCGTCTGATGCGCCGGTTGCGGGTTCGTCCTGTGTGCTGCTTGCTGGTCGTAGGAAGGGGGGCACAGCGTCGCCAGCGAGGCAGGGCCCGCGCGTAGAAGCAGCTTTCCCAAGCAGGTTCTGTGCGGCCGGTGACACGGGGCAGGGCAGAGGGGACACAGGGACAGGAACAGAGCCGGTTTGCCGCGTACAGCAGGCGAGGGCAGAGGGGGGGGAAAGGCAGGAGGAGAGAAGTTTGACGGGGAAAAGAACGACGAGAAACGGGAAACAAAATCCCTTGCATAGCATACCTTGTCTTCAATCTGTCTTCAGCCTTCTTTACTCGTAGCTGCAGAAGAGCTTTTGCGACCACGATGGCATATTCGACCGGGGGGGTAGGGAACGGGAGTGCTAATTATGTCGTCTTCTTTGTCTTTCAGGCCTCCCTCGTCTCCTACTCGTTCCTGGATGGCAGCTGAGGAGCGGCGATCTTCCCTGGATTAGGAAGACGGGCTAGAAAAGAATACGAAGCATATCAAAAAAAAGTGGGCGATGTCGACGGGGGAGGGGGAGGGGAGGGCGGAAAGTACTTGCTCGCGACGGTGAAAAGACGAAGGAAAAGTCGAGAGAAAAGAGCAAAGTGGAGGCATCAAGGAGAAGGGGGGAAGAAAAAAAAAGGACAGCAGGGAGAAAAAGGAACGGAGAGGGTGAGACACCGATCTGCGAGACAGGAAGGAGCGTTGCGTCGAGGCTCTTTCTTCACCACCCGGAGCGTGCAGCCTCCCTCTTTTGACGTTTTCCGAAAGAGAAATAGGGAATGGAGACGAAAAAAAAAGGAGAAAGGCGGGAGTGGAGACCGCCGTTGTTGATAGCTGCCAGTCCGTTCCAGGGAGCTTCATCGCTCCATAATCGCTGCGACGTTTGGACGTGGGAGGGGAAGGCACGATCGCCTTGTCCCTGTCACCTGGCGCGCCCCCCCCCCCCGGGGAGGAAGGTGCGACCGAGCTCGACGAGGATCACTACGCAGTCCTGGCTCCTTCTGAAAACGGTTCCTCCGTACGCGGAGCGCGCCGTTCGGCGACGACCACTGCGATTTCCAATCACGAAAGCCATCCACCACCAAAATTGAGTGCCTCGGCCCAAGGTACGGAATACTCCGTAGACAGATGGGCAAAGGGCTGAGCACGATTGCGCGGCAGAGAGAGAGATACGAGTATCTTACGGAGTAGCGTACGGAGTAGAGCGTACGGAGTAAGGAATTTGCCCAACGGCGGAAACAGGGGAAATAGAGAAAAAGGGAAAGCGAAAAGAAAGATGGGAAAACCAGTGAAAATGGTGCGAGCCAAAAACGGTTACCGGAAAGGAACTATCGATACTTGGCTGCCGGCGGCGGCGGCGCCGCGCCGGCAAGTACCTGTACTTACCTGTCATGCAAGAATAGAGCTTGGGAAAAACAGGCACGCTGTCGTCCGAATGGGCCAAAACCTGCGGCACGGAATCCCATGGCGCTAGGGAAATGCAGGCACTAGCCGGGCTAAGATCAGGGGTTGCGGCTAGCGCAGCTTTTCTTCTCCCCCATCTTGCTGCTGCGCCGTGCTGCGTGGGAGGCCGTCCGCCTTTCCTTCTGGGTCGTCGTTGTCGTCGTCGTCGTTGTCGTCGCGGGCGCGCTGAGGGCGGGGCCGGGACTCCGCAGTCACTGCCGTGGGCGGTGTGCCCGCAAAGGATGCGCCGTCGTGTCGCGTCGTCCCGGTGGAAGCTTGTTCGTCTCGGCGCGAGGGGACGACGAAGGCGGTGGTCGTACGGGCCACGCGAGCGTGTGCAGCAGCACGGCGTCGTCGGCCCGTTTGGGGGCACAGACCTACGACTACCTGTCTCTCTCCCCGCAGGGCACACGCATCGTCTTGCTACGAAGAGCGCATGCATGGCACGAGGCGGGGCCGCGGAGACTGGCCATCCCCATCCGCATCCGACGTGGGATTGCTGGAGAGATGCAGCTCCGCTCGCCAGCTCGCTTCTGTCCTCTCGTTTCATCGTGCCCTGCTGCGTTTCGCGAGATGCTGGCCGCTCTGCCGCGCCAGGCCGCGCACGGCCAGTTGTCGAGATAGGAAAAAGATGGACAGTGGCCAGACCAGGCCCATGACGAAGGCAAAAAAAATAGAGCCTGGTCGATTTCGAAACACAAACGAGCACGGTCAGGCGGGTTGCTGTCCCTTTTTTCTACGAGGTTGTTTCCCCCCCCTTATGCACTGGCGTTGCATCGCGTCGTCGTTGACAGGGCTCGGGGCGCCGTTTTAGTCTAGGGAGGGGGGCGGGACGCGATAACACCGGGGAGACGTCCGCAACCGTACGGAGCTTTCTCGTATGGAGATTCTTCCTCCGAACTCCGTAAGATACAGGTAGTCTGGGGTTGGAAACAACAAACACCCATCGTACGATGTAGCCCGAGACAGGATTAGCACACGAACGCAGACGCAGATGCACATGGACATGCAAGGGGGTGTTCCAGCCTCCCTCTTTTTTTGTTTTTTTTTGTTTCTTCCCAGCAAGGCAGGAAAGGACAGAAACAGACACACCGCTCAACCTGTCCCGCCATCCGGCCAGCCGTCGTCGTCCTCCGACGGGGCCGGCCTCGGGACGGGCAGCATGGGCTCGTGGGGCACAGCAAATGAACACCATGCAGGCATGCATGGCGCACGATGCAGACACGCCCGCACGACGGGACCGGTGTGCGTGTTCTTTTTTTGTTCGTTTGTCGTTGGTCGTTTGTCGTCCGCCGCCGTACCCAGGGCTGTTTGACGGTACTCCGTAGTGCTGACGGCAGTGCTGACGGCGTTCGTATCCGTCGAGAGAAATGACCGTACGGGCCGCCACGTTGCGCTTCTTCTGATCTCCCCTTTCTTTCTCCCAGAAACCCTTGCATTGGGTGGTTGCACAGAAATACACAGCACTATAGAAAAGCAGACACGGCAGACAAGCCATCCCGCAAAGGGACGCCACTACGGCTGTGCCTCCCCCCC
>LZPB01000349.1:0-14266 GCA_001676865.1 Ceratocystiopsis minuta
GCCGCCGCGTCCGGCAGCGCCGCCGGCACGCGCACCGTCGACAGCACGTCGGCGACGCAGAACTGCGAGAAGCCGCCGCACGGCCCCGCAAAGCCGACCGACGTTTTCGCGTCGCAGTAGCGGTGGTTGCCCGCCAGGCACGCCGCGCACGCCTGGCACGTGTTGGACGCCGGCATGAAGCCGACGCGGTCGCCGACCGCGAAGCCGCGCACGCCGGGGCCGACGCCGGCCACCACGCCCACCGGCTCGTGGCCGCCGCAGTACGGCAGCGGGCTCTGCGTGTAGCCGCGGATGCCCATGACGTCGCTCATGCACAGCGACGACGCGGTGATGCGCACCAGCAGCTGGTTGGGGCCGGGCGTGGGCACGGGCAGGTCGTCGACGATCTTGTACGGGGTGTTGTACTGGGGGGGGGGGGTTAGAGTGGCGGCCCATGAAAAGGGAGAGGCACACATGCACACACCTCATAGAGCATCACCCCCTTCATGCGCTGCGGCAGCGCCTGGGTCTCGGTGGCGGTCTCGGTGGAGGTCATGGCGGCGAAGGTGTGTGTATCTGGCGGTCTTTCGGTCGTGTCGACGTCGGTGGCCAGGTCGGTGGCCAGGCCCAGGCCGACCGTTCAGGGCTTTGTATATCCCTAGGAACGCGGGGACACGCATCTTGGCACGCAGGTGGCGCACACGGCCTTTCTACGGTAAGAAAAGGATGACAGCGAGGCGGCGTGAGGGGAAAGAGGGGAAGGAGGGGGAGGGCCGTTGGTGAAGCTGGTTAAAGAGCGCTGGTGACAGAGGGTCCGGCGGTCCGTCCGGGACAGACCAGACACACAGCAGCAAGCAGCACGCAGCAAACAGCACGCAGCAAGCAGCAACCATGGCCAAGCTCCTGGACATTGGCACCTTCCCCACGCGCCACACGGTGGACAACGAGGTGGGTGGCCCGGACGCCGCAGTGTCTGGTGGTCGACGGAACGCGCGCTGACACACGACGACGACAGCCCCTGGACGGCCACGGCCCGCTGCTGGCACTGACCAACCCCAAGGACGGCAGTGCGGTGGCGTCGTTTGCGGCGGTGACGCCGGCCGAGGTGGACGCGGCGGTGGCGGGCGCGCAGCGGGCGCTGGACGGGGTGTGGGGGACGTTTGCGGGCGCGCAGCGGGCGCGGTGCCTGCACGCGCTGGCGGACCTGATCGACGAGTACGCGGCGCCGATTGCGTACTTTGAGAGCGTGTGTTCGGGGCGGCCGGTGGCGCAGGTGGAGGGCGAGATGGCGATGGTGTCGGGGGTGTTTCGCTGTGGGTCACGTGATCTTTATACGCCTGTCTGAACCTACGCTCACTAACCCACAGACTACGCCGGCTGGGCCGACAAGATCAAGGGCGACGCGTTCGTGGCCGACGACGGCTTCTACAAGATTGTGCGGCACGAGCCGCTGGGCGTGTGCGCGGGCATCACGGCGTGGAACGGGTCGCTGCACTTTCTGGCGTGGAAGGCGGCGCCGGCGCTGGCGTGCGGCAACGCGGTGGTGATCAAGCCGTCGGAGAAGTCGCCGCTGGGCACGCTGGCGGTGGGCCGGCTGGTGGCGGCGGCGGGCTTCCCGGCGGGCGCGCTGCAGGTGGTGGCGGGCGGCGCGGCGGTGGGCGCGCACCTGGCGGCGCACATGGGCGTGCACAAGATCAGCTTCACCGGGTCGGGCGCCGCGGGCCGCGCGATCCAGGACGCGGCGACGCGCAGCAACCTGAAGCGCGTGACGCTCGAGCTGGGCGGCAAGAGCCCGGCGATTGTGTTTGCCGACGCCGACCTGGACGCCGCGCTGTTCTGGTGCGTGCTGGCCATCACGACCAACGCCGGCCAGGTGTGCGCCGCCACGTCGCGGCTGCTGGTGCAGGCGTCCGTCGCCGACGCCTTTGTCGCCCGCCTGCGCGCGCGCTTCGCCGAGATTGCCGCCGCGCTCGGCGCCGACCCGCAGGACCGCGCCACCACGTACGGCCCGCTGGTCGACGCCGCCCAGTTCGCCCGCGTCGCCGCCTACCTGCCGCCCGGCACGCCCACCGCCGGGCTCTACGTCGCGCCCGCGCTCGTCGTCGACCCGCCCACCGACGCCCCCGTCTACCGCGACGAGGTCTTCGGCCCCGTGCTGTGCGTCCACACCTTTGCCACCGAGGCCGACGCCGTCGCCATGGCCAACGACACCGAGTACGGGCTCGCCGCCGCCGTCTACACCCGCTCGCTCAACCGCGCCCTGCGCGTCTCCGCCCGCCTGCGCGCCGGCACCGTCGGCGTCAACTGCGCGTCCGTCGTCGGGCCGCAGGTGCCCATGGGCGGCTTCGGCAGCAGCGGCGTCGGCCGCGAGCTGGGCGAGTACGCGCTGCGCCACTACACGGAGCCCAAGGCGATCTGGATCAAGTAGGTCTTCTCTGTGCGATTTTGTGGGAGCACGGCTAACCAGCAACAGCATGGCAGGGAAGGAGGAGGAGTAGTCTAGGGGAGTCGTGAATACAATACTGCGCTACCGCTGATCTGATCATTATAGATTGCCTATAATCAGTTTCCTGAATCATATCACAGTATTTCCTATAATCAGTTTCCTATTTCCTAGTTGCCTATAGTCCTCGTCATACTATACTAGATCCACCCCCTCTCCAGAAAGGCCACGGGCACGTCCACCTCGCGCGCGCGCAGAAACTCGCCAAAGCTCTTGGCCAGCCCGTCGAGGCGCGCGGACGAGCTGATGCCGCCCTCGAGGACGCCGACGACGACAAAGTGCACGCAGCGCAGGTGGGGCAGCTCGCAGCGCTCGATGCGGGCGGCGGCGCGGGCGTCGTCGCCGAGCAGGGCGCGGAAGCGCGCGACGGTCAGCAGCCCGCGCAGCCAGGTGAACTCGTCGTCGGACAGCGCCCAGAAGCCGACGTTGGCGTTGGCGCCCTTGTCGCCGGAGCGGGCGTGGATGCGGGCGCCGAGGGGGGCGCGGCGGGTCGGGCCGAAGGCGGCGAGGTCGATGGAGGCCGCAGTGGTGTCGTCGACGCTGCTGGGCTGGCCGGCGAACGGCTGCGTGGCCGGCGGCAGGGCGACGGGGGCGGCGGGCGCGTCGCCGACGACGACGCGCAGCGCGGCGGCGGCGTAGGGCACGCGGAAGGGCTCGTAGCGCACAAAGGGGCGCGGCGCCAGCATGCGGAAGTCCATGCAGGCGTGCTGGCCGCAGAAGCCGCCGAGCCCGTAGCCGCCGATGACGGGCGGCAGCGTGGCGAGGGTGGCGGCGGCGTCGGCCTGGGCGAAGACGCGGAACAGGCAGGTGGCCAGCGCCTGGCTGGGCGCGTCGGGCTGCGGCACGCCGTACTGGTCGATGCGCAGGACGCGGTAGTCGGCGCGGTTGGCGACCTTGTCGTCGAGCAGGGCGCGGAAGTCGGCCAGCTTGCCGGCAATGTCCAGGCCGGTGGCAAAGGCGTAGAACTCGATCTGGAAGCCGCCGTCGGTGCACACGGCCAGCTTGGTGGTCGGCGGCGGCGGCTGGCCGCGGATGCCGCTGACGGCGACGCGGTTCTTGCCCTTGGGCGTGATGGCCACATCGCTGATGTCCGCCACCACGTCCGGGTTCAGGTACAGCGGCCCCTGGATCTCGTACACCAGCTGCGCCGTGATGGTGTCGCGGCTGACCAGCCCGTGCGCGCCGTCCTGGATGCTGATGTCGAACGTGCCGTCCGCCGCAATGTCTGCCACCGGGAAGCCCTGGTCCCAGTTGTGCGGGATGGCCTTGAAGCCGGAGAAGTTGCCGCCGGTGGCGTAGCAGCCGCACTCGATGCAGTCTGGGGTTGTTAGCGTTAGCCGTGTTCGCAGCGTTAGCGGGGTTCGGGGTTCGGGGGGGGACGTACGCCCCGCCAGCAGCGCCCCGCCCAGGGCGTCGTAGTCGGTGGCCGCCCAGCCGTGCCACCAGGCGGCGGCGCCCATGACCGGGCTCGCGTCGCAGCAGCGGCCGCTGACGACAATGTCGGCGCCGGCGGCCAGGGCGGCGACGATGCCGCCCATGCCGACGTAGGCGTTGGCGCTGAGCACGGGCTGCGGCGCCAGGTCGGCCAGGAAGCGGCCGGGCTCGTCGAGGTGCGGCGTGGCGCCGGGCTGCTGCAGCGCGGGCAGCTGGGCGGTCAGGTCGTCGCCCTCGACGTAGGCGACGGTCAGCGAGGTGATGCCGTACGCCTGCAGCTGCGCGCGGATCGCGTCGGCCAGGCCCTTGGGGTTGAGCGCGCCGCCGTCGTGCACGACCTTGATGCGCTTGTCGGCGATGATGTGGGCGGTGTCGCGGTCCAGCTGGCGCAGGAAGCTGCCCTCGTAGCCCTTGGCCGGGTCCTTTTTCTTCTCCAGCGCCAGCCAGGCCAGGTTGACCTCGGCCAGGTAGTCGCCCGTGACCACGTCGACGGGGCCGCCGCGCACAATGTTGTAGAGGGCGCGCGGGCCGTCGCCGGTCGCGCCGCTGACGTTGGCAATCTTGACAGGGCGTTTGGCCATGGTGAAGGGGATAGTGAGGGGGATGGGAAGAAAAAAGGAGGGGAAAGAAAAGAATAAAAGAATATAAGACGTCTAATACCTATTCGTAGACATCCGCGTCGCCCGCTGTCATCCTTTTCTGACAGACCTCCTCCCCACCACCCCCCCCCAGCTATAAGACCATGACCGTCCATGGCCGTCTACGACCGTCTCCCCCCCCCTCCCTTGTGCAGCATCGACCCGTCTCCGCCATGTCCGACTACTCCGTGCAGAAAGAGGCCGAGCGCATCTTCCGCGAGGTGCTCCTCGCCGACGCCCGCCTGGGGCTGCCGCCCAAGGTGGCGGCCCTGGCGGGCCACACGTCGTTTGCCGTGCCCGGCACGCTGGACACGCCGTACCTGCCGGTGCCGCTGAAGATCACGGAGACCAGCGCGGCGCTGTGGGCGCTGGCGGCGACGTTTGGCAGCGCGATTGTGCAGGAGCGGCTGGGCGCCGCCGCGGGCGCCGCCGCGGGCGCCCCCCCCTCCTCCCCCCCCTCCCCCCAGACGGTGACGGTCAACACGGACCTGGCCAGCCTGTTCCTGCTGTCGTGCGCGCTGTGCCGCGTCAACGGGCAGCCGCTCAACGACCCGGGGCTGGCGCGCCGCTACATGCGCTACGACCTGGGCCGGTCGGCCGACCCGTACCGCCGGCTGTGCACCAACATCTACCGCACGCGCGACGACCGCTTCTTCCACCTGCACGGCAGCATGAACGCGGACCGGTCGCTGGCCGTGGTCGGGCTGCCGCCGGCGGACGCGGCGCTGACGGCGCAGGGCGAGGACGCGATCATCGCCGCGTACGCGGCCGCCGTCGGCCGCTTCGACGCCGACTGGCTCGACGTCGAGGCCAACGAGCACGCGCGCCAGGCCGGCGTCGTGTGCGCCACCGAGGCCGAGTTCCGCGCCAGCCCGCAGGGCCGCGCCATTGCCGACGACGGGCTGTACCTGCTGCGCAACGAGGCGCCGGAGCTGCCGCCGGTGCCGTACCCGGATTTGGCTATCGGGGGCGCCGGGGAGGCGGACGCCCCCCGCGGCCGCCCGCTCGAGGGCCTGCGGCTGCTGGACCTGTCGCGCGTGATCGCGGCGCCGACGATCGCCAAGCTGGCAGCGGCGTTCGGCGCGACCGTGGTGCGCGTGTCGTGCGCGACGCAGCCGGACATGGGCCCGCTGCTGGTGGACGGCAACCTGGGCAAGCGCGACGCGACGCTGGACCTCAAGACGGCGGCCGGCCGCGCGGCGCTGCTGCGGCTGCTGGCCGACGCCGACATTGTGCTGGACGGCTACCGCCCCGGTGCGCTGGAGCGCCTGGGCTTCGGCGCCGCGTACCTGCACGCGCTGGCGCGCCGCCGCGGCCGCGGGCTGGTCGTCGTGCGCGAGAACTGCTACGGCTGGCACGGGCCGTGGGCCGCGCGGTCCGGCTGGCAGCAGATCGCCGACTGCACCACGGGCGTCGCCTGGGCGCAGGGCCGCTTCCTCGGCCTGGACGAGCCCGTCGTGCCGCCGCTGCCCAACGCCGACTACCAGACCGGCCTGGCCGGGCTCGTCGGCATCCTCGCCGCCGTCGACCGCCGCGCCGCCGCCGGCGGCTCCTACACCGTCGACGTCTCGCTCAACCAGTACAACCAGTTCCTGCTCGACCAGGGCGCCTACCCCCCCGCCCAGCAGGCCGCCCTCCGCGCCCGCCACCCGGACCTCGCCCTGCGCCACTGGGACGACATGACCCGCCTGACCGGCAAGCTGCTGGCCAGCCTCGCCGCCCAGACGCCCCAGCTGCTGCGCACGCCCGCCTACTACGCCAACATTGCCAGCGACTTTGGCGCCGACGACGGCCGCCCCGAGACGCTGACGTACGTGCGCCCGGCCGCCGCCTTTGACGGCGCCACGCGCCTCGGCTACGACGTCGGGAGCTGCTTCCTGGGGGCGTACGCGCCGGAGTGGCCGTAGGAGGAGAAGACGTGTCCTTGCCAGGTGTGGAAGAAAACATCTGTGTCCATAGCCAGACTATGTAGTGAAATCTTCGCTCCCTCCCCCAATCCATCCATCGTACCCCAACCTCCCCGCAGAAGATCGGCATTGCCGTGGACCGGCTATTGGTAGCCACGGATAACGTGGTCTCGAGACGTCTTTGGGGTCCGCGGCGTCTTTGGGCGGTCCGCGGGAGGGTTGCCGAGGATGTAGGCGAACATATAAATGGGATCTGATCTGACACGACAGACATCACTGTCAACACATACATCACCATCATCACCATCATCACCATCATCAAATACACACCCCACACACCACCATGCCTGGAGCCGTTCGCACCGTCCGCGCCACCGTCCGCTACAACGTCCCCGACGACTCGGTGCCGCCGGAGAAGCGCGGCCTCTTCTCGGGGCCGGCGCACAAGGACGCCATCGACGTGCCGGTCGACCTGCACGACCCGGCGACGTCGCCCAACATTGTGCAGGGCCCGGCGGGCCTGGACGTGCAGGGGTTCACGTACGTGCGGCACGCGTCGGCGCTGACGCTGGACCAGTGGCTGGAGGGCACCAACGCCGAGGAGGTGTACGTGCCCGAGGTCGAGCAGCTGATGCGCGAGGTGACGGGCGCCCAGGCCGTGATCGTCAACCACCTGGGCATCCGCAAGCGCACGGCCGCCAACAACAGCAACCCGACCTTTTACCGCAAGGCCGGCGACCAGCACGACCAGGCCGTCCGGGCGTACGCGGGCGGCGACAAGGCGTGGGTGTCGGGGCGGCAGGACGCCGGGCTCGAGCCCGCGCGCTTCGCCCACGTCGACTACACGCTGGCGGGCCTCCGACGCACCGCGCGCTTCTGCCGCCAGGACATCCGCGCGGCCGCGCAGGCGGCGCTGGCCGCCGAGGACGCGAGCCCGACGGGCAGCCCGGCGCCGCACCGCTACGCGGCGTACTCGGTGTGGCGGCCGCTCAAGCCCGTCAAGCGCGACCCGCTGGCCGTCGCCGACTGGCGCACGACGGACCCGGCGTCGCTCGCGCCCATCGAGTACCGCGCGACCAGCAACGTGGTCGAGACGGGCGAGTACATGCTCGAGCTGTACACGCAGACGCCCCGGGCCCGGGACTCCGCCCAGACCTGGTACTGCAAGCCCGACCAGACGCCCGACGACGTGCTCATCCTCAAGTTTGCCGACACCGCCGCCGCCGAGGACCCGGCCATCGCCGGCGGCTGCGTGCACTGCTCGCCCGCGCTGCCGGGCGTCGACGACGAGGAGCCGCGGCTGAGCGTGGAGGCGCGGGTGATTGTGTTTTGGTGAGCGGAGGACAGACTTCCCCGCACTGCCGCGGCAATCGATCCACAGAGACGCGGGGTAATCCCGTCCAGCTCCACCGTTCCGTCAGAACAGTCAGATTATGATGAGAAACCCTATTCGCAGTACGAGTAGCTGTCTTCCTGTACGTAATTCCTACGTACTGTTGATTTGCAGAATATCATTGGCTCAACCAATGTCTGTTCCGTCTACGGAGTGCGTGCTTGGTTCTGGCAAGACGGATGGGAGACTAGACCGAAGCCCGACAGAGATCACGTACGGAGTAGTGGCAGAATCAGTTGACTAAGGAAAGCCCATACACTACTACTGAAGTGTGAGCGCGGCCATCCCCCCCATCCATCCAGACCTAAGCCGCATCCTCCACCGGCCGTAGATGCACCTGCGTGCGCCCGTCGACCAGCACCTCCAGCGTGGCCTCGCCCTTGTCGTCGGCGACGACGACGCCGGCGCCGGCCTCGCGCGTGTAGGCCTGGCCCGGCTGCAGGCGGGCGACGGTGAGGGCGAAGCGGCCGGCGGCGGCGGACGGGTACAGGACCAGGTCGAGGTCGGCGCCGGTGTGGGAGAAGGCCTTGGCGATGAGCACGCCCGGGTAGAAGGGGGCGTCGACGAGCACGGGCCCGGCGAGGGCGGTGGCGGGCGGCCCGCGCGTGATGAGGTGGCGCCAGTCGCCGCCGCGCAGCAGCTCGGCGCGCAGCACGGACAGGTTGGTGGCGGCGGAGGCGCGCGCGGGGTCGCAGCAGGTGGCGCCGGTGGCGGTGGTGATGCGGCCGAAGCCCTCGTCGCAGGCGCGCAGGGCGGCCTGAGCCAGCTCGCGGTCGCCGTACTCGGCGGCGGCCTGGGCGAGGTGGGGGAAGATGGCGTGGGCGGAGGGGCGGTAGTTGCCGGCGTCCATCTTGTCGGCGCCGACGAGGCCGGAGAGGGCGATGGCGCCGGTCGTGCGGTCAAAGGCGACGCACTCGCCGCGGAAGATGGCCCAGAAGCGGCGCGACACGTGGTTGAGGGCGGCGCGCGTGAACATGACGACGCTCAGGTCGCCGAGGGCGCCGCACAGGCCGGGCAGGGTGAAGCCGGTCAGGGCGCTGCGGATGGGCAGGATGCTGCCGTTGGGCTCGCTGAAGTTGCGCACCAGCGACTCCTCAAAGGCGGGCAGCAGCTGCTCGGTGGCGCGGCCGCCAAAGTAGCGGTCGTACAGGCACGAGCCCGTCAGCCCCTGCAGGTTGCAGGGCGTGTAGATCCAGCCGGGCTCGCAGGCGATCAGGCAGAAGGGGCTCTCGCGCCACTGGCGCAGCAGGCTCGCGCGCAGCGCGTGCAGGTCGTACGCCCACACGCGGCCGGGCGTGACCTCGAAGCGCAGGCCGCCCGGCTGCGCGTAGCGCTCGTCGCCCGTGGTGGCCGTGTACAGCATCAGCCCCTGCAGCAGGAAGCCGGTCACCATGATGTTGTCGCGCACCACCGGGTCGTAGTCGGTCGTGAACGCGCCCAGCAGCGACTCCCAGCGCCAGAACGACAGCACCGCCGGCGTCAGCGACCGCGCCACCACGCGCCGGAACGCCTCGCTGACGTACGCGTGCGCGTTGGGCGCGTACACGCCCTGGTACGTGCCCAGCGCGTACATCATCTCGTACAGCTGGTACCGCAGCGCCGACGTCTGGAACTGGTCGATGCGCGTGAACCCGGACCAGTCGTCCGCCGCCTGGAACGCCATGTCCAGCGTGTGCTGCAGGTGCCGCAGCGTCGCCAGGTCCAGCTCGCGCTCGCCCGGCGGCGGCGCCGGCTCAAACGCCGCGTCAAACGCCGCCAGGCTCTCCTCGATCAGCGCGTTGCGCGCCGCCCGCTGCGCCGCCCCGCGCCGCCGCGCCGCCGCCGATGCCCGGTTCGCGTACCCAAAGAGCCCCAGCAGCACCGCCGCCGCCACCGCGCCCGCCGGCTGCCACACCTGCGCGCCCGTCGCCCAGTACGCCCCGGGCACCGACCCGGCCCAGAGCACCAGCGGGATCGACACCGCGCCGCCGCCGAACCACTGTCTGTCAGCGTCTGTTTTGTTCGCCCGCGATCAACGCCTCATCCCAAACTCACCGCCAGTCCCGCCGCCGGCACCAGCGCCCACGTCAGCACAAACAGCACCGCCCCCGTCACCGTCGCGCTCGCCACGTAGCCCGCCCCCGGCAGCACCAGGCTCAGCGCCGCCGCGCGCAGCCGCGCGTCCACCGCCACCGCGCGCTGGTAGAACACGCCCACGCCCGTCGCCGCCAGCGCCAGCCACAGCGCCAGCGTGCGCGCCTGCACCAGGTGGCGGTGCGCGCCCACGCCGACGTGCGGCGGGATGGCCTCGCGGAAGAAGGCGTCCGCGGGGGAGACCGGCTTGGGCAGGGTCTTGCCGTTCGGCTGGGTCTTGCCGTTCGGCTGGGCCGTGCCGTTCTGTTGGATGCCCATGGTGGAAGACGCGATGTTGTTTTTTTTTCTTTTTTTGGCTTCAATTCTTTAGTCGCTGATCGTTGGTCGTGGATCGTGGATCGTTGACCGTCTGGTCGTTGGATCTTTTCCTTGTTTGTATCCTACGTCTTATATGCAACTTTTGTCCTCGGTAGCCTAGGCTGTCAGATAAATCTGACACCCCGCTTCCCCAACTTTCCCCATGGCACTACTGTCGCCGCCAAGAGCCAGTTTTCTCTACTTGTCCCATCGCCTACTCGTACTCCCCGACGCCCCGACGCCCCGCCAACCCTCATGCCGCGCTCCCGTGCAGCAGTGTCTGTGCTGTGGTCACGGCCGCCCGCGCCGCCGCCACCACCGCGCCCCGGTCCTGCCCGTACACCGCCAGGCCGCCGACGACGCCCGCGACCAGCAGGCTGCGCCAGACGATGCGGCGCCGGGTCTTGGCGGCTGCCGCGGCCTCCTGGTCCTCCAGCGTCTCGCCGCGGCGGAGGCCCTGCCTGTCCTTGACGGCCAGCCAGCGCACGTTGCGCAGGTCGTACGGCGGGTAGCGCATGGCCAGCACGCGGTCCAGCCAGCCGGGCAGCTCGACCACGGTGCGCAGGTGCGTGAAGGCGAGGAAGCCGTAGTGGCCGTGGTAGTAGCCGGTGCCGGACGCGCCGACGCCGCCAAACGGCGCGCCGGGGCAGCCGGCGTGCAGCGTGGTGTCGTTGACGGTGACGCCGCCGGAGAGCGTCTTGTTTTGGACTGGGGGGGAGGGGGGGAATTGTTAGGGAGAGTGACACACAGCATGGGAGCGGCGGCAGCACTCACTCGTCTCAATCTCGGCGCGGTCCTCGCTAAAGATGTACAGCGCCAGCGGGCGCGGCAGGCTGTTGATGGCCGCCACGGCCTCGGGCGTGGTGGCCTGCAGGACGGGGCAGAGGGGCCCGAACAGCTCGTCGCGCATGATGGGGTCGTCGAGGGTGACGCCGGTGACGACGGCGGGCGCCAGGCGGCAGGTGGCGCGGTCGCTGTCGCCGAAGCGCTCGACGGCGCCCTTGGTGCCGGCCAGCAGGGCGCTGAGGCGGTCGTAGTGGCGCTGGTTGACGATGCGGCACATGTGGCCGGACGCGGCGAAGACGCGGGTCCAGTGGGCGAGGGCGGCGACGAAGCGGGCGTGCACGGCCGGGTGGACGAGCACGTGGTTGACGGACAGGCAGATCTGGCCGGCGTTGAGGAACTTGACGTAGGCGATGCGCTTGGCGGCGCGCTCGACGTTGGCGGACGCGCCGACGACGGCCGGGCACTGGCCGCCGAGCTCGAGCGTGGTGGGCGTCAGGTGGCGGGCGGCGGCGGCGGCGACGTGGCGGGCGACGGCGCCGGAGCCGGTGAAGAAGATGTGGTCGAAGCGGAAGCGGTCGAGCAGCGCGGCCGTCTCGCCGGGGCCGCCGGTGAAGACGCGCACGGCGGCCGGGTCGAGGTAGCGCGGCACCAGCGCGGCGATCAGGCGCTCCGACGCCGTCGCCAGCTCCGACGGCTTGATCACGACGCAGCAGCCGGCCGCGATCGCGGCGATCACCGGCTGCAGCGTCAGCAGGAACGGAAAGTTCCACGCGCCCACCACCAGCACCACGCCCAGCGGCTCGCGGCGCACGCGCGCGCGCCCGACGCGCCCAAACAGCACGCCCGCGCCCGGCACGCGCGTCGGCGCCGCCCACTCGGCCACGTGCGCCAGGTGCTCCTGCACGTCGTCGCGCAGCCCCAGCAGGTCCGACGTGCGGCTCTCCACCTCGTGGCGGCCCAGGTCGGCCGCCAGCGCGGCCACAATGGCCGCCTCGTTGTCCTCGAGCATCCACCAGAACTGCTTGAGCTGCCACTGGCGCCAGGCCACGCGCTTGGTCGTGCCGGCCGCAAAGGTCGCCTGCAGCTCGGCGTAGACGGCGGCGAAGGCGTCGGCAGCGTCCGTGTTGGCCATCTTGTTGGGGGGGGGAGGTGAAGAGGAGAGGGGGAGAGGAGAGGAGTAGAGGAGGAGAGGAGGGGGGGAGCAGAGAAGGAGAGGAGGCGAGGAGCAGAGAGCAGAGGAGACTCGAACAACTGAGATGAAGTCTTCCACGGTCTTCCTGTTTAATGTGTTTAGCTGTCTCCTTCTCTGATCGTGGCCGCGACAGGTCGTGCCTTCCCGTCAGAAAAAGGTGACACCGGGGAAGTGGGCCCGGCCTTGTATGTCCCCAACCTACTTCAACGAGTCGCTTCTGTGCTGTGCCCGCCTCCAGGGAAGACGGAAGGACAACAGACCACCAGCACCATGTCTCTTGCTACTACGCTCTCTTCTTTTCCCAGCGCGGAGGCGGTCGTTGCCCGGGCGGGCGCGCTGGCGGCGCAGCTGCCGCGCGGGGCGCTGCTGGCGGGCGCGCTCGGCGGCGGCTGGCTGGCGAACCGCTGGCTGACGGGGCGGGCGCTGAACAACGGCAACACGCCGGCGGTCTTTGACTGGGCGCGCGAGATTGTGGTGGTGACGGGCGGGGCGGGCGGCATCGGCGCGGAGATTGTGAAGTCGCTGGCGCGCGAGGGCACGACCGTGGTGGTGCTGGACGTGCAGCCGCTGTCGTACGACGGGGGAGGTAAGTCGGCCGAGAAGAAGCGGCAGAGAAGAAAGACGCGTGCAGCTAACAGCCAGACCGCGTCCACTACTACCGCTGCGACATCACCGACTACACGGCGCTGCAGGCGGTGGCGGCGCGCATCCGCGCCGAGGTGGGCGAGCCGACGGTGGCGGTGGCCAACGCGGGCATCTGCCGGGGCAAGCCGGTGCTGCAGGCGTCGCAGCGGGACATTGAGCTGTAGGTGCTCTTTCGAGGCTGCCTTCCGTCCTCTTGACCGAACCGAACTGACCGACAGCACCTTTGCCGTCAACAACCTCGCCATGCTGTGGACGGCCAAGACCTTTTTGCCGGCCATGGTCGCGCGCAACCACGGCCACTTCGTGGTGATCGCGTCGCAGACCGGCTACCTGGCCACGCCCGGCCTGACGGACTACTCGGCGACCAAGGCGGCCGCCGTGGCCATCTACGAGGGCTTGCACGCCGAGGTCGCCAACCTGTACGGCGCGCCCGCCGTGCGCGTCTCGTGCGTCTCGCCCAGCGCCGTCGACACGCCCATGTTCAACGGCATCCGCCTCGGCTTCGGCATGAGCGCGCTGCGGCCCGCCGACCTGGGCGCGCGCATCGCCGCCCTCCTGCGCAGCGGCCGCGCGCAGCACATCCTCGTGCCGGGCTCGGCCGCCATCTCGTGCGGCGTGCGCGCGCTGCCGGACTGGGTGCGCGTCGCGATGCAGGCCGCCAGCACGGACGTCTTCAAGGACCTGGCCCCGCACGATCCGATGGCGGGCGTGAAGAAGGAGTAGTAGGATAGAATATTGTACATTTGTTTCTTTATTTTGAAAATATCTTTTCTTTTCTTTCCTCCTCTACATAGACACCCGTGATCCGTTCCACAGAACCAGGGCGCTGTTCGCCGCCATGCCCAGGCCGGCCATTGTTCTGTCGGGTCAGCAACCGCAGGGGATGGGTTCAGGGTGTCAAAGGGGAAAACACGTACGGAGAGAGCACCAGGCCCGGGTGCACGGCCTGCAGCGCGCCCGATGCCAGCGTCAGCGCCAGCACGTTGTAGGCCCAGCTGGCCCAGCGGTTCTGGCGCGTGCGGCGGCGTGCCGAGTGGGCGAGCTGCACGAGGCCGAGGACCTGTTCGAGGTCGACGTCGTCGGCGGCGGCGGCGGCGTCGGCCACCAGCCGGGCATCGGCATCGACGGCGCCGGCGCCCACGCCGACGCTGAACGCGGCGGCGGCAAACGCGGCCGCGTCGTTGGCGTGGTCGCCCACGACGAGCACGGGCCCCGGCGCCTGCCGCACGACGCGCGCCTTGTCCAGCGGCAGCAGCGCCGCGTGCACGTCGGCGGCCGCGATCCCGACCGCGCGCGCCACCCGCGCCGCCGACGCCGGGCCGTCGCCCGTGACCAGGCCGACGCGCACGCCGCGCCGCC
>LZPB01000035.1:0-106357 GCA_001676865.1 Ceratocystiopsis minuta
CCCTGCCCCCCCTGCCCCCCCTGTCGGCCGGCAGCTCGCCGGCGGCCAGCAGCTACGGGTCGCCCAGCTTCTACGGCGCGACGTGCCACCCGCACGTGGTGTCGTCGGTCGAGGACCCGCAGCTGTTTGCGCAGGCCGGCGACGCGGACCACGGCGGCGGGCCGGCCGGCGGCATCGGCATCGACCTGGACCCGACGTCGCCGCACCTGCGCGCGCACCTGTTCCAGTCGTTCTTCAAGTACCAGACGCTGTGGGTGGACGTGGTGGACAAGGCGTCGTTTCTGAGCCACCAGGCCGCCGGCACGCCCTCGCGCTGGTGCTCGCGCTTCCTCGAGAACGCCATGCTCGCCTGCGGCACCCGCCTCAGCACGTCCAAGAGCGTGCGCGCGCTCGGCCCCAAGTACGTCGAGTGGGCGCGCCACGACGTGCTGCGCGCGCTGTCGGACCCGACGCCGGCCAACCTGCAGGGTTTTTTGTTATTGAGCGAGTACGAGGTGTCCCAGGGCAACGACCGCCCCGGCTGGATGTACTGCGGCGTGGCCTGCCGCATGCTCTCGGACCTGGGGCTGCACGAGCTGGCGGGCGCCGAGGACGTCCCGGAGGGCAGCTCCTCCCGCGAGAGCGACCTGGCGTACGCACTGCTCGGCGCCTGCGTCGTCTACGAGGGCGTGTGGACGCTCTACCTCGGCCGCCCCAGCTCGATCCCGCGCGCCGCCATGGACGTCGCCGCGCGCCGCTGCCAGCAGCACCGCCGCGCCGACACGCCCTGGCTCAACGCCTGGGTCGGCCTGTGCGGGCCCATGGCCGAGATCACGCGCGCGCTCAACGACCAGCCCGCCGGCCCCGCCGCCGCCGCCGACCGCGCCGCCGCCCTGCGCCGCCTCGCCGCCCAGGTCGACGCCTGGTACCACGCGCTGCCGCCCGTGCTGGCCTACAGCAAGGACCGCCTCATCAACATGCACCTGGCCGGCTACGGCCTCCACTCGCAGTACTGCAAGCTCAAGATCCTGCTGCAGCGCGCGCTGCAGGACAACCCGCGGAAGCGGCCGCACGAGAGGATGGACGGCGGCGACAGCACGGCCGCCGAGGACGGCTCCGACGCCGTCGCCTACCAGTACGCGCTGCGCGTCGCGCGCATGGTCGTGACGTACCGCGAGGCGTTCGGCATGGAGCACATCCCGTCCATCATGCTGGACAACTCGGTGGTCGCCGCCACGGCCATGATCCGGCACCTGACGGCGCGGCGGCGCACAGGCGCGACGGCATCAGACACCGACGACGACGACGTCTGGCTGCGCCAGCTGCTCATGAGCATGGACTCCATGACCGCGCACTTCCCCGTGATCGCGCGCATGCTCGAGTCGCTCAAGCAGATCTGCGGCGCCGGGCCGCTGCAGAGTCTGCTGCCGCCGGCGCGGCGGGGGTCGACGGAGGTGCGGGAGGGGGAGGGCCGGGACGGCCGGAACGGGAGCATCAACACCACTACCAACACCTCCACACACAAGGACACCACCGACAGCATCGTCGTCAGCGTCGACCCCGACCACCCCCCCCAGCACCACGGCCCTGAACCCCACGGCCTGCAGGACCCTCCCCATAGCCTGCAGGCCCCTCCCCACAGCCTGCAGGACCCCCCCGACACGTCCATGGCGGACGACCCCGAGCTGCTCTGGGACTGCTTCGACACGGGCATGGGCCCGGGCATCGGCGTGTTTCCGTCGGCGGCGTTTGGCGACTTTGTGCTGGACATGCCGCCGCCGGTGCTGGGATGAGGACTGGAGGATTTGGGAGGATTCTTTGTAGCGTTTTTGTATTTGATATCAATGACATTCTGTTCAACATTTTCTCCTAATTGACAGTACACACTCGAACTGATCCTGATCCTCCAACACCCAGACACAATCCCCGACACCACGAACCCCCTCACACAAACGTCGTCTTGGCCATCGCCCCCTCGCGCCAGTACCAGATGGCGGCCAGCGTGGCGCCCGGCCCGACGACGACGTGGCCGAGGGCGATGAGCGCAAAGGCCTTGCCGAGATGGACGGACGCGCGGCCGACGCGCCGCAGGTCGTACACGGCCATGCACATCCAGACGTACGAGGCGGCGATGTAGCCCCAGAAGTCGGTCAGGAAGAGCGCGACGAGGCCGCCGCCGAACGTCTTGGGCTGGGCGCTGAGGTCGGGCCAGAAGGTGGCGGCGAAGCTCAGGTCGGGCGACTGGTGGATGCGCAGCAGGCAGTACGCGTGCAGCAGCGCGCCCAGCACGCCGGTGACGGCGTACACGGTGCGCAGCGGCGCGACGTCGGGGAAGACCTGCTTGGCGGAGGGGGCGCCCGTCGGGAGCTGGGCGGCGTGGCGCTTCGCGTACGCCCAGCCCAGCAGCGAGCACAGCGGCGCCACCAGCATGGGCGCGACCTGCCACAGCGCCTCGAAGTCCTGGACCAGCTCGGCCGAGCCCCAGGGCACGAACATCAGCAGCGTGGGCAGCGCGTAGCCGAGCAGCACGGCGGCCAGCAGCGTGCGCGCGTACTCGATCTTGACGGCGCGGCTGTACGGCCACCAGTACGGCTCGGGCTCGGACACGAACGTGTACACGGCGTAGTAGATGGGCATGTAGATGCCGACGCCGGCGGCCTGGACGGCGGTGAGCCAGAGGGTGATTCTGGGGTTAGTCAGCAGTTATCGTGGGCAGCATAGAGCAGTCCTCGTCAGAGGGCAGAGCGAGACGACGTACAAGGCCAGCGGCGTCACCTTGTTGCGGCTGCGGAACGCCTCGGCCGTCCACACGGCGATCGGCTGCAGCAGCAGCCCCAGAAAGTACAGCTGCAGCATGCCAAAGGTCGGGTCCCAGTTGTTGAGCCCGGTCATGTAGACGGCGGCCAGGAAGACGAGGTAGTCGTCGACGGCCTGGATGCCGACGTACTTGCGCTTGAGCACAAACGACGGGTCCTGCGGGAACGTGCCCGTGCCCAGCACGCCGCCCAGGTGCGTGTCCAGCCCGTAGTGCGCGGACCGCACCCACATGCCGTAGTGCACGAGGGCGGCCACCCCCAAATAAAAGGCGATCAGCGCCCACTTGAGCGAGCCGCGCGGCGCCGGCGGCCGCAGCAGCTCGTCCTTGTACGGCACCAGCCGCGGCGTGACCGGCAGCACGGGCGTGTCCAGCTTCTCGGCCAGCGGCATGTTGCCGCTGAACTTGAACGTGACGTCCTCGGCGTCCGTCAGCGGCAGCAGGTAAAAGGCCGTGAAGCGGTGCAGCGGCGTCACCAGCGCCTCCATGCGCTGCTGCTCGTGCGAGTGCTCCTTGAGCGTCTCGGCGCGCGCGTGGCGGATCGCCTGCGTGCGCGCCAGCACCGCCTCGATCTCGGCCAGCGCCGGCTTCTTGCCGCCCTTGCTCTTCAGCAGCGGCACCAGGTTGTTGACCAGCGTCGCGGCCGACTCGATGCAGGCGTTGCCGCCGTGGCCGGAGATGGGGTTGAACTGGCAGCGTGAGAAGTTTGTTGACAGAATCAGGGGCCTCAGGGGGGGGTACCTTGTGTGCACTGTCTCCCAGCGTAAAGATCCGCTTGTAGTACCACTTCTTGAACACATACTCCTGCAGCGGCACCAGCACCGACGAGATGCGCCGGTCCAGCAGCGTCTGGAACGTCAGCGTCGGCGTGACCGGGTCGGCCGCGTGTTTCTGCAGGAGCGCCTCCTCCTCGGCCTTGGTGTACGTCGGGATCTCGTCGCCGTGCAGCGTCCGCGGCAGCTTCTCAAAGTAGAACCAGTACACGCGGCCCTCGGGCCCGCCGTTGATCGTGTACGACGCGTGGTCGTGGAACACCGAGTTGGACGCGCCGGGGTCGATGCCGGGGCAGGGGCCCGAGATGCCGAACACGCACTTGGTGTCGCAGGGGACGGCTTGCTTCTCCGACGCCGGAATCCACCCCGGCGACTCCGCGTCCGCAATCCGCCACATCTCCGTGCGCACCGCGCTGTGGATGCCGTCGGCCCCGATCAGCAGGTCGCCCTTGTACACGGCGCCGTCGGTCGTGCGCACGGCCACGCCGCTGTCGCTCAGGTCGACCTTTTGCACGCGCTTGTTCGTGTGCACCTTGGACTTGTCGCGGATGTTGTCGTAGAGGACCTGCAGGACCTGCTGGCGGTCGAGGAAGTTGATGGAGAAGCCGTGTCTCTTGGTCAGTCAAAAGGCAAAGGGCACACGCTACGGGACTGCGTTGACGCCTACCTCTCTCTCATCGAATGGTCGACCCCGAAAAACTCGCTCACCACGTGCCCCGTGTCGTCCCGGAAGTGGAACGAGTCCAGCGGCGGGCACAGCGCGCAGATCTTCTCGTACAGCCCCAGCTGGTGCATTATGCGGTTGCCGTGCGGCAGGATGCCGATGCTGGCGCCGACCTGCGGCGCAATGTCGTCGTACGCCTCCAGCACGACAAAGTCGATGTCGTGCAGCTGCAGCATGTTGGCCAGCGTCAGCCCGGAGATGCTGCCGCCGGAGATGACGACCTTGAAGTCAGATTTGGCCATTTTGAAGGAGATGAGAAAGAGGAAGGAGAGGATGAGGAGACTCTACGCTGTGACACTTCCACGTCCCGTCCACCCTTTATACTGTCTCACCGCTTCCCCACGGGGTCGTCGGCGCTGGCTTCCTGGGGAACCACCGCCGCGCGCGCATCGGTGAATCCCGCGCCGCCCCCAACGGGCGCGCTTCCCCGGAATGGCTTCCCCACGATGCTCACGTGCCGGCGCGGATGGCATATCCGGGGTAGCGTCGGCGACGCTAGCCTTGGGGGCGGTGCGGAGATGCGGGCCGAGCTGGAGGAAGCATCCGAGTGAGCATCGGCGAGGCGAGACGACGATACGAGTACGAGTAGAGTAGTGAGTGATAAACAGGCAGGGGAAGCGAGGACGAGGGAGACCATCCGCTCTACCCCCGTCTCACCCGTCATCCCCCATGGACCGCCTCCAGAAAAAAACGCTGGTGACGCGCCGCCAGCTCACGTACACGTACTACGCCAAGCCGGCCGACGACGCCGCGTCCGGCCACCCCGCCCTCCTCTTCGTGCACGGCTTCCCCGACTCGGCGCACCTGTGGAAGGACGTGCTGGCCGCGCTCGGCCCCGTGCCCAACGCGGTCCTCGTGCCCGACTGCCTGGGCTACGCCGGCACGGACAAGCCGGCGGACACGGCCCTGTACGCGTACAAGGACCAGGCGGCCGACCTGGTGGACATCCTCGACGCCGAGGGCGCCACCCGCACCGTCATCATCGGCCACGACTGGGGCAGCGCCCTGACCCAGCGCACGTACCTGCTGCACAAGGCGCGCTTCGCCGGCGTCGTGCTGCTCAACACGGGCTACATGCTGCCGTCGAGCGCGCCGTTCGACCTGGCGGCGGTCAATGCGCTGACGAAAGAGGCCTACGGCTACCCCCAGTTCGAGTACTGGGCGTTCTTCACCGCGCCCGAGGCGCCCGCCCTCCTCGACGCCCACCTCGACCGCGTGTGGGCGGCGCTGCACGGCGACGTCGCGGACTGGATGCGCAAGCTGTTCTGCGTGCCCGACGCGATGCGCAACTTTGTGCTCGGCTCGGAAGAGGTGCCGCTGCGGCCGTACGCGCAGCGGCCCGAGTGGCGCGAGGCGTTTCTGGAGCAGTTCCGCCGCGACGGCTTCGCCGGCGCCCTGCAGATGTACAAGGCCACCGCGTTCAACGTGCAGGCCGCGTCGGACGCGGCCCTGGACGGCGCCGACCTGACCATCGCGGTGCCGCTGCTGTTTGTGCTCTGCTCGCAGGACGCCGTGTGCCGCCCGGAGATGATGGCGCCGGCCAAGGCGCAGGGGCTGGTGCCGCACCTGCAGGAGGTCACGATCGACTGCGCGCACTGGTCGCCGATGGAGAAGCCGGGGGAGATTGCAGCGTTGATTGGGAAGTTTCTGAAGGAGAGCATTCGCTAGACGTGGTGATGAATATATACGTGAACCTGGATGGTCCTTGAAAGTATCTACATATTCACATATTCAAATTCACCTATTCATTTCACACATTCATATTCACATTCAAATTCACATACACAAATTCACAATTCACATTCACACTCACTCTCATCACTACCTACGCCGCCATGTTGATCAGCACCGTCTTCGGCTCCGTGTACAGCCGCAGCGCGTACTCGCCAAACTCGCGCCCGATGCCGCTCTGCTTCTTGCCGCCAAACGGCGTCTGCAGGTTCTGCAGGCTGACGCAGTTGACGCCCACCACGCCCGACTCCAGCGCCGCCGACACGCGCAGCGCCCGGCTGACGTCGCGCGTGAACACGCCCGACATCAGCCCGAACTCGCTGTCGTTGGCCCAGCGCAGCACCTCGGCCTCGGTCTCAAACGTCTTGATCACGCTGACCGGCCCGAACACCTCGTGCCGGTAGATCTCGGCGTCGTCCTTTGGGTTCAGAAACACCGTCGGCTCCATGTAGCAGCCCGCCGTGCCGTGCCGCTGCCCGCCCACCACCAGCTCCGCCTCGCCGCGCGCCCGCGCCACCATGCCCTGCACGCGCGCCAGCTGCCCGGCGTCCACCATCGGGCCCAGCTTGACCGCCGGGTCCTGCGGGTCGCCCAGGTCCGCCGTCGCCGCCTTCATCTTGGCCGTGTACGCTTGGATGAACGCGTCCGCGATCCCCTTCTGCACGTACACCCGCGACGCCGCCACGCACAGCTGCCCGCTGCGCGTCAGGATGCCGTTGACCGTCCACGTGACCGCGTTCTCCAGGTTCGCGTCGTCAAACACCACGGCCGGACTCTTGCCGCCCAGCTCCAGCGTCACGCGCTTCAGGTTGCTCTCGGCCGCCGCGATCTGGATCTTCTTGCCCGTCGCGACCGAGCCCGTGAAGCTGACCTTGCGGACGCGCAGGTGCTTGGCCAGCAGCGCGCCCGTCGCGCCGAAGCCGGTCACGATCTGCACGACGCCCGGCGGGAAGCCGGCTTTCTCGAACAGCGCCGCCGCCGCCAGCGTGCCCAGCGGCGTCTTCTCGCTCGGCTTGACAATGATCACGTTGCCGGTCGCCAGCGCGGGCATCACCTTGAGGAACAGCGTGGCCAGGGGGGCGTTGAACGGATTGATGGCGGCGCACACGCCGAGGGGTTCGTGGCGGACGAGTTTGACGAAGCCTGGGGGTTAGCCATCTGCAAATGAACGACGACAACAACCACTGACCATCGTCCGCCGGATAGTAATCCCCCTTGTGCTTGTCCGTCCACCCCGCGTAGTACAGCACGCAGCCGCGGATGTAGTTGAGCTCGCGCACCGGCGCCAGCGACACCGGGATGCCCGACGTCTGCGAGTCCAGCGTCAGGATCGGCGTCAGCTCCGTCTCCAGCAGCGCCGCCAGCTTGAGGAAGCACTCCGTCTTCTTCATGCCCGAGAACGCGCTCCACGGCCCGACAAACGCCTCCTCCGCGAACCGCACCGCCGCCTCCACATCGTCCGCGCCCGCGATCGGCACGTCCTCGATCACCGTGCTGTTGTCCTTGGGGTTCTGCAGACTGTACGTCTCCTTGTTCCGCGCCGCCACATACTGCCCGTTGAGGTACAGCTTGTTGAACGTCCTGGGGTCGAGCGAGGCCATGGTCGTGGTGAGGGGGTGATGATGGTTGTCCAACAGTCGTTGGGTAGGCGGCAGCAGGAGGCCTGTTTAACATCGGCTGCACAGCCGCGCGGTCGGCACTAGTACCGATGTCGGCCCGAGGCACCGGCGCCCCCCCCCTTCGGAAATGCCCCCCCTCGAGGCCTGTTCCCCGCACCGGAACCGCGGAGAGTCCGGGGGAGTGGGGACGGCCGCCTGACGTCGGCTATCGCCGACTGCGGGTGCATAAATCCAGCATCACCGGCACATCCGTCCATGCTGGTCACCAGTCTGTCCAACATCATCATGGCCGCCGAAATGGACACCTGGTCGCTGACCGAATGGGACCACCCGCTGGAAAAGGTCCGCAAGCCCGTGCCGCCCGTCGCCGGCAAGGACGTGCTGGTCCGCGTCACCCACGCCGGCGTGTGCCACTCGGACCTGCACACGGCCGAGGGCTTCTACGACGTCGGCAAGGGCCAGCGCTTCTACGTCAAGGAGCGCGGCATCAAGCTGCCGCGCGCGCTGGGCCATGAGATCTGCGGCGAGGTCGCCGCCGTCGGCCCAGACGTCACGGGCGTGGCCGTCGGCTCCAAGCAGATCGTCTATCCCTGGCTCGGCTGCGCCGCCTGCACCCGCTGCCACCAGGAGGAGGACAACCTGTGCGCCGCCCAGCGCGGCCTCGGCACCATGCAGGACGGCGGCTTCGCCGAGTACGTCGTCGTGCCCGACCCCAAGTACCTCGTGCCGCTCGGCGACCTCGACCCCGCCGTCGCCTGCACCTACGGCTGCTCCGGCATCACCACGCTCAGCGCCGTGCGCAAGGTCCTGCCCCTGCCGCCCGACGAGCCCATCCTGCTGATCGGCGCCGGCGGCCTCGGCCTCGCCGCCATCGCCGTCCTCAAGTCCTACGGCCACCGCGCCATCGTCAGCGCCGACATCAGCGACGACAAGCTCGCCGGCGCGCTGGCCGCCGGCGCCGCCAAGGCCGTCAACTCCGCCGGCCCCGACGCCGCAAAGGCCATCCTCGCCGCCACCGGCGGGCCCGTCCTCGCCGTCATCGACTTTGTCAACAGCTCCGCCACCGCCGCCCTCGTCAACGGCCTCGTCGCCAAGGGCGCCAAGTGGGTGCAGGTCGGCGTCATGGGCGGCTCGCTCGAGCTCTCGCTCGTCGCCAACATCTTCAAGGGCCTCACCATCTACTCCAACGTCACCGGCAACCTCGCCGAGCTGCAGGCCCTCGTCGCCCTCGCCAAGGACGGCAAGCTCGACCCCGTCCCCGTCCAGAAGCTGCCCTGGGACCAGGTCAACGAGGGCATGGCCCTGCTCAAGGCCGGCAAGGTCAACGGCCGGCTGGTGCTGGTGAAGTAGCAGTAGATAAAATAGAAAGGAGTTGTCTTTCTGCACATCCGACTCTTGGCTTCCCCGCATCGTCTTGGCATGGATTTGGAGTACTATATATATTCAACCTCCCGTCGCTACATCAAGCCTGTCCCCTGTTCTCAATCTCCTCGGCCTGCGTGGGCACATCCGCTTCCTGGATCTTCTCGTCCTTTCTGTCGTCGCCCATGACCATGTCCATCTCCTCGAGCGAGACGCCGCCGGTCTGGTTGTCAGTGTGGTCACAGGGGGCGCAGACGGGCGGAAGAGGGGGCTCACCTCCGGCAGATAGAAGATCAGGTGCGCCGAGTGCACCACCGCCAGACACACAAACACCAGGTAGTACTTCCACCCGATGCGGGCCGTCGCCGTCGGCAGCAGGTTGAGCCACAGCACGTCGGTCAGGAACAGCATGCTGATGGCGATGGCGGCGGCCTCGCTGCGCACGTGCGTCGGGAAGATCTCGGTCGCGAGCGTGAACTGGTTGAGGTCGACAAACGAGTTGTAGCACGTCACGTACACGTACACCATTGTCGTCGCCGCCGCCGCCCAGCCCTTGGTCGGCGTCGTGCTGTACTTGCCGATCATGCCCGTCAGCACGGAGAAGGCGCACGTGACCAGGATGAAGCCGGTGACCAGCGCCCGCCGCCGCCCCAGGCGGTCGGCGATGGCGCCGCCGAACGCGGCCGTCAGCAGGCCGACCGAGTTGTACACGGCCGACAGCAGCAGCGACGTCGTGTCGCCCAGCCCCAGCGACCCGTACAGCCGCACGTTGTACGCGTTGATGACCAGCGGCCCGATGTTCTGGCCGCCCATGATCACCAGGCACGCCAGAATCAGCTTCTTGCGGTTGTCCTTCTGCGTGAACAGCCGCCAGCGGCCGTCCTTGCGGACCAGCTCCTTCTCGACGCGGCACCGGTCCACGATCATCTGCAGTTCCTGCCGCGCAAAGCTGTCCGCCGGGTCGTCGGGGTGGCGGTGCAGCCGGATCAGGATCTCGAGGGCCTTCTGGTGGTTGTCGCGCTGCACCAGGTAGCGCGGGCTCTCGGGGACTAAGGACAGAGTCAGAGGAGGTTCTTCGAACAAGAGGCAGGCAGGCCCTACCGTAGAAAGAACCGGCCAGCAGACAGAGGCCCCAGAAGCTGACCATGGCAAACGGAAAGCGCCAGGCAAAGGTGGTCCCCTGGGCGAAGTAGCAGCCGAAGCTGGGCGGTCAGCAGGCGTTGGCACAGGACATGGCTGGTCGACATACCCAATCCAGCCGCAGATCATGTAGCCCACGTTGATGAAGATGGAGTGGGCGCCGGTGATCAGCCCGCGTGACTTGGGCGGCGACACTTCGGTAAAGTACGTCGGCATGGCTGTCATCGTGTGGCCAGCGGCCAGTCCGCCGACAGCGCGGGCGACGAGAAACTAGAGGGTTAGATGCACGTCCCTCCCGAGAATGCCAAGGAATGCCAAGGAACGCACCATGGCCGGATTCACCGATGCACACTGCAGGATGCCGCCGATGATCCCGGTGACCGCGGCGATGCGGAAACCCGCGATGCGGCCGAACCGGGCCGCCGACCAGCCCGCCAGGAAGCAGCCGAAGAAGCCGGTGCCGAAGAACACGCCATTGGCCGCCCCGGTGATGTCGTCGGTGTGGCTGTAGCCCGGCGCGGTCGGGTCCTGATCGAGATGGAGCGTCGTGTAAAAGGTCGGCTGGCCGGTCGTGAAGCCAAAGACGGCCAGGGAGTAGCCGGTGAACAGCGACCCAAAGGCCGCAAAGAGCACCACCTGTGGCTGTTAGAAGGGCACCCACCGCACATAGACGACTGTCACGCCTGCGACATACCGAAATGTTGTACAGGCTGTAGTCCTTCATCTTGCCGGACTTGGTTCCGCCTAGGTGCATGTGGATAGAAGGGCCAGAAAAGGAAGGCAAATGCAGACACTGTATATATACGGGCCTTTGGGGGTCACCTTGACGCAATCTCCAAGGTCATGCATGCTGCGTGGCGCGTCCGCTGACCAGACGGCTATCTTTTTCCACTTTTCTACCTCGACCTGCATTAACGCTCTTGACTCGAGGGTCGCTCACACGGCGATGCCCATGTCCAATCGTGCAGCGCCCATTGTCAGACACTGCCGCTCCGTCAGACCGCCGTCCGCTTCCCCATCTTCTCCAACTTTGGAAAACCTGGGGAAGTAGCGCCGGCCCTAGTGGCCGTCTGCCCAGCCCCACCCTCGGCGAAAACCGACTCCGCATTATCGAATAGGCAGAGGCGCCAGCGTGCAGAAAGGGCTGGTTCTGTCGGAAAAAGAAGGGGCACCCCTTACGGGGGGGTGCCCTTATTGACCAAATACGATCCACATAAACACGTGAAACCCCACAAAACTGGACACGCATCGGTCGCGGCCGACGGGTGGAGACGGCCTTTGCGGGGTATACCCGCGCGCCGCGGCGACCGAATCCGCGAGGTTGGGGGCCCTCGGTCGATGCTGGGCGTGGAGGCGCTGGCCACCGGAAATGACGGCGCCCGGCGCTGCCACCCTGGCCTACGGTGTAGCGCAACCCGCCCCTACGCATTGCCGAGTTAGCCTTGTGTGGATCGAGCCGTGGTTCGAAGCTGATGCCTCTATCCGAGTTCGTATTTGAGCTTCTTCTGAGCTCTGAGCTCTACTTTCTCTTTTCTCGCAGCCTTCTCTCCTCGCAGCCCTCTCTACCACACACCTCCATCCAACCGCCATGGCCACGGACAACGCGCCGGTGTGGCGGCCTCGCCGCACCGAGGAGACCAACCCGGCCAAGTTCATGGCCTTTGTCAACAAGCGCCACGGCCTCAACCTGCAGTCCTACGAGGACCTGCACCAGTGGTCCGTCGGCGACCGGAGCTTCACCGACTTCTGGCGCGACGCCTATGAGTGGCTCGGGCTGGCCCCGGCCGGCACCACCGCCATTGGCAAGGCGCTGGACAGCGCGGATCCCGCGTCCGTGCCGCTCTACCCGCCGCCGCGGTTCTTCCCCGACGACCGGCTGAACCTGGCCGAGTTCCTGCTGCGCAAGGGCCGCGACGACGACGTGGCCATCCACTTTGCGCGCGAGGGCGTCGAGGCCACGGAGCCGGTGGCCTGGCGCCAGCTGCGCGCGCGCGTGCGCCGCGTGCGCGACGCGCTGCAGGCGACGGGCGTGGGCGCGGGCGACGTGGTGGCGGCGGTGATCAGCAACTCGGTGGACGCGATTGTGATCTGCCTGGCGACGCTCTCGCTCGGCGCCGTGTGGTCGTCGTCGTCGCCCGACCTCGGCGCCGAGGGCATCGTCGACCGCTACGGCCAGGTCAACCCCAAGATCGTCTTTGCCGACAACGGCTACGTCTACGCCAACAAGCGCATCACGCTGCTCGCGCGCATCGCCCAGTGGTCGCACGCCGTCGGCCGCATCAGCAGCAACCTGCGCGACGTCGTCGTGCTGCCCTACAACGGCGCCGTCGCGGACCTGGCCGCCGTCTACCGCGGCAGCACCTGGGACGCCTTTCTCGGCCGCGGGACGGGCGCCGCCCTGGACTTTGAGCCGATGCCGTTCTCCCACCCGGCCTTTATTCTGTTTTCGTCGGGCACGGTGCGTTGTACCGCTCCAACTCGTCTCTGCCTGTACTCGTACTGACAAACACAGACCGGCAAGCCCAAGTGCATGATTCACTCGTCAGGGGTACGTCGCCATGCTCGTACTTTTCCTTCTTCTACTGACAACGACAGGGCGTCGCTTTAAAGGTGCAGACCGACATGGTCTTGCAGCATGACATTCGGTCGGACGACGTCGTGTTCCAGTACACCACGGTACGTCTCAACGGCCACCATTGTCCCACCCCAGATCCGCTAACAGACAGACATCCTGGGTCATGTGGGTGCTCAACTTTGCCAACCTCTCGTCCGGAAAGTCGATGCTGCTGTACGACGGCTCGCCCTTCCACCCTCGCCCGACCCGCCTGCTCGAGCTGTCGGAGGAGGTTGGGTATGTCCTCCCTGCCTCGATACGGAAGTCGGCCTCCCACTGACCCTCTTCGCAGAGTCTCCGTCTTTGGCACGTCTCCGCGGTATCTCTCTGATCTCAAGAAGCGTGGCATTGTTCCGCGGGAGCAGTTCAACCTCAGCAAGCTGCGGCTGGTCACGTCCACCGGCTCCGTGCTGTCGTCGGACCAGTACGACTGGTTCTACGAGACGGCCTTCCCGCCGGATGCGCAGCTCATCTCCATGAGCGGCGGCACGGACATTGCGGGCTGCTGTGCGTCCTCCTCCTATACACACCGTCGAAGCTGTACTGACACTGTCCTGACCAGTCGTCGCCGGCACCCCCCTGCTGCCCGTCTACCGCGGCGAGATCCAGGCCAAGGCGCTCGGCATGGCCGTCGACATCTTCGACAGCGGCAGCGACCAGCACGTGTCCATCGAGAAGACGGGCCAGCCCGGCGAGCTGGTCTGCACGAAGCCGTTCCCCAGCCAGCCCGTGACCTTCCACGGCGCCGGCGGCCCCGCGCTCTACAAGGCCTCCTACTTTGAGCGCTTCGGCGTCGGCGTGTGGTGCCAGGGCGACTTTGTGCAGCGCGTGCCCGCCACCGGCGGCCTGCTGATGCTGGGCCGCTCCGACGGCGTGCTCAACCCGTCGGGCGTGCGCTTCGGGTCGGCCGAGATCTACGCGGTCACGGAAAAGTTTGCCGACATCGCCGACAGCCTCTGCGTCGGCCAGCGGCGCGCGACCGACGCCGACGAGCGCGTGCTGCTCTTTGTCAAGCTGCAGCCGGGCAAGACGCTGACGCCGGCGCTCGAGCAGGCCCTCAAGACGGCCATCCGCGAGACGTACTCGGCGCGCCACGTGCCGCGCTTCGTCTTCGCCGTCGCCGACATCCCCTACACCGTCAACGGCAAGAAGTGCGAGATCAACGTCAAGCACATTGTCAACGGCCGCAAGGCCGCCGTCAGCGGCACCGTGGCCAACCCGGAAACGCTGCAGCTGTACGCGCCGTTCCAGGCGCTGCCGCGCGACGAGGACGTGGCCAAGCCGAAGAGCAAGCTGTAGAGGGGGGATAGAGTGTATGAGTTGGATAGAGTCTGGGGCTAATAGTGCTTGTTCTTCTCTTTCCGTTGGTAGACTTATTGGTAGATTCTCAACTGCATCAACCGTCGACCAGAGCACGCTGTCGCTCTGCGGACAAGGCTACGGCCCCGTCCACCCCTGAACGATTGGTCCTTCGTGCCCGAAGCCGAAGCCGACCACTAGCCCGAAAGCGACCCAACGCGGCACACGGCGTGAAGGGCATCCACGAAGCTTGATGCATAGCATCGGAAAGTAGTCCGTCCTCGGACACAGCCTGGGCTGCAGCTCGGTTTTCATCGGCTTTGTCTGACGCGATCGGGGTGCTCGGGCAGGACGGTGTAAGACGAACGACACGGGGTGTGGCTAACACGTCCGCAGCGTAGACCTCGAGAATACCATCCAGTAGTCTAAGACAGCACAGGTATATTCGACCATAGTATCATTTGATAGTTGATTTGCCACGACACCCTCCCATTCATCCCCTTCTCCGCAGCAAGATGCTGCCACGCAGGGCCTTCCACCATGTGCGCACCTACGCGACGCAGGCAGCGGCCGGCCGGCGCCTCAACATCCCCACGAACTTTGCGACCACGCCGCTGCTGCGGACGTCGGCGGACGCGCCGGCCACGAGCACGGAGCTGCCGGGCGGCCCGACGAGGCGGCTGAACCTGTTCCAGGCGGTCAACGAGGGCCTGCGGGCGGCGCTGCGGGCGTCGGACCGCGTGCTGTGCTTCGGCGAGGACGTCGGCTTCGGCGGCGTGTTCCGCTGCACGTCGGGGCTGCAGGCGGAGTTTGGGCGCGACCGCGTGTTCAACACGCCCATCACGGAGCAGGGCATCGTCGGCGTGGCGATCGGGGCGGCGGCCGAGGGCATGCGCCCCGTGGCCGAGATCCAGTTCGCCGACTACGTCTTCCCCGCCTTTGACCAGATCGTCAACGAGGCGTGCAAGTTCCGCTACCGCGAGGGCACCACCGGCACCCACCTCGGCGGGCTCGTCCTCCGCATGCCCTGCGGCGGCGTCGGCCACGGCGCGCTCTACCACACGCAGTCGCCCGAGGCGCTCTTCTGCCACGTGCCCGGCGTCCGCGTCGTCATGCCGCGCTCGCCCGCCCAGGCCAAGGGGCTGCTGCTCGCCGCCGTGCTGCACTCGCCCGACCCCGTCCTCTTCCTGGAGCCCAAGATCCTGTACCGCGCCGCCGTCGAGGAGGTGCCCGAGGCCGACTACACGCTGCCGCTGGGCAAGGCCGAGGTCCTCAAGACGGGCTCCGACCTGACCATCGTCTCGTACGGCCGCCCCCTCTACCACTGCATGGCCGCCATCGAGGCCGCCGAGCGCGACCGGCCCGGCCTGAGCGTCGAGCTGATCGACCTGCGCACCATCTTCCCGTGGGACCGGCCGGCGATCCTCGACAGCGTCAAGAAGACGGGCCGCGCCATTGTCGTGCACGAGAGCATGGTCAACTACGGCGTCGGCGCCGAGATCGCCGCGACCATCCAGGAGCACGCCTTCTTCCAGCTCAAGGCGCCGACGAAGCGCATTGCCGGCTGGACGACGCACACCGGGCTGGCGTATGAGAAGTACATCTTTCCGGATGTGGCGAGTGAGTCTCCCCCCTTCTGCTGAGATCGTAGCGGACCATACTGACTCTCTAGGGATATACGACGGTATTCTGGAGCGCGTAGAATATTAGGTGTCTGACAGGAATGAGATAGAATAGATCAGCTGGTGAATAGCCATCAAGGGATTTACTATGCTTGACGATAAACTAGTCAATTGTATGGAATTATACTGAGGCTTGACGATCATAAACTAGTAAATTAAATAATTGTATAAATGACATTTATCTACCTCTACCACCCCCTACAGACCACCCATCCCCCCGACGTGCGCGTCCATGTCGTACTCTGCCGGGTACTTGCTCATGATCGCGCGCAGCTCCTCGCGCTGCGCCTGCGCCTCCTCGGTCAGCTCCGCGTACACGTCGGTGAAGATCTCCTTGAGGGCCGGCTTCTGCTCCTTCTCGGCGCGCGTCAGCTCGCGGATGATCGTCTTGCGCAGCTGCGCGCGCGTCGCCTTGTCGGCCGCCGCGTCCCAGAGCCCCTGCGCGACCAGCCAGGCGCGCAGCCGCGCGATCGGGTGCCGCGCCTCCGACTGCCAGTACGCGACCTCGCTGGCCGGCCGGTACGCGGCGCTGTCGTCGCTCGTGCTGTGGTGGTGGAGGCGGTAGCTCATGAACTCGAGCAGCACCGGGCGCCCGCCGCCGGCCAGCGCGCGCGCCCGCGCCGCCTTGGTCGCCTCGTAGACCGCAAACACGTCCGTGCCGTCGACGCGCAGCGCCTCGATGCCGTAGCCGGCGCCGCGGCTCGCGATGCCGTCGCCGCGGTACTGCTCGGCCGCCGGCGTCGAGATGGCAAAGCCGTTGTTGCGGCACGCAAACACCACCGGGCTCTGCAGCACCGCCGCCATGTTCAGCGCGCCGTGGAAGTCGCCCTCGCTGGCCGCGCCCTCGCCAAAGTACGCCACGCCCACGCCGGGTGCCGCGCCCGACGCGCCCGCCGTCATCTTCAGCGCATACCCGGCCCCGACGGCGTGGGGGATCTGCGTCCCGAGCGTCGACGCCACGGCGTGCTGGAAAGATTAGCGCCGGAGTGTTTGATCAACCTTGCGTCTCACGTCCGCGTCACCTACAATGTTGACTTTGGCCTTGCCGGTGTAGTGCACAGGCATGTTCCGCCCCTTGCCAGGGTCGTTCTTGTTGGCCGCCAGCTGGCTCATAAAGTCCTTGAGCTCGAACCCCCGCTGCAGAAAGACGCCGTGCTCGCGGTACTGGCAGGTGATGACATCCTGCGGCTTGAGGGCGGCGGCAGAGCCCACCATGACGCCCTCTTCGCCGGCGGAGACCTTTCCATTTAGTCAGCTCAAAACAAAGACCCCCCCACGAAAACATACCATGTAGAAGCTCACGCGGCCGTGGCGCTGGGCGTCGTACATGATGCTGTCCATGATGTTGACCGTCAACATGTTCTTGTACCACGTCAGGATGTCTTCGTTAGGGATGGGCGCCGTCAGCTGGCTCGGGTCCTCAATCTCGTTGTTGACGTTGAGGACGCGGTAGGTCGGGAGCGGCGCGTTGCTTGACGGCTGTGTCCACTCCATCTTGGTCGTGTGCGGGCTGTTGACGGCACCGGGGAACCTTGGCCTGGGGGTGTTAGCTGTCTGGCATCGGGGTGTGCCTGTCGTCCCACGTACTGGAACGAAGCTGTGCTCGACATGCGCAGCCCCGTGAAGGGCATGCACCGGTGCTGTGTGGCCCGGGGAAAGCCCTTCTTCGAGGTCGCTCGAGCCACGGCTCGGGCTATACTGGACGGATTGTGCATAGTGATAGGGGGGGTTCAAATCTAGAGAAGTTTGGTTGGTGTTGTGAAGAACGGGCAAAGCGTAAGAGATCACGAGATATTGGACACAACCGACAGCAGCACTTCGTCTCTAGTCCTTCATATTCGGGGTGAATAGCATACTCCGCATAGGTGATCGCAACGGCCAAGAGCACTTACACAGGACTAGAGAGCGATTGGGGCGGCTTCGGCTAGTGACGGCTCGGCATGGCGACCAGCAGCGCCATGACCGAAGCCGGCGACCCATCGCCAATGCCGGTTCCACCCACTAAGATCGATGCATGGTAGCAGATATAATTGACAATACTTTGGAGGTTGTGAGGGTAGACGTGCAGAATAAAAAAGAAGAGAACTCTTAGATCATCACAATATGCAGCCTCTTCGCCAAAGCACCGCGCGGATGGCCGCACGGGTCGGCCGTGCCCACCCGGCCTGGAGCCACGGCGGCCGGCACCAGCTGCCGGCCATGTGCCTTGCGCCGACACAGAGGCCGAGCCAGCGCAGCTTCCAGAGCGCAGCCAAGCTGCAAGCCGTGCAGCCGTACATTCTGGCGGACATTGGCGAGGGTAGGTTCACGAGGGATTTCTGAGGGGATTCGAAGGTGCTGACTCTCTAGGCATCACCGAGTGCCAGATCGTCGAGTGGCGGGTCAAGCCGGGCGACCAGGTGGAACAGTTTGATCCCATCTGCGAGGTGCAGTCCGACAAGGCGTCTGTAGAGGTGGGTGAGTCTCGATCGTTCAAAGAAGCACGATCTAACGGATCAGATCACCTCGCGCTTCGAAGGACGCATCGAGAAGCTGTACTACGAAGTGGGCGAGATGGCCATCGTCGGCGCGGTATGTCTCCTTTCCCGTCCACTTCTGAGCATCCCTAACAAGAGCAGCCCCTTCTCGAGATCGACGTCAAGGAGGGCGAGGAAGAGGACGACAAGGGGCCCCCGGCAGAAGCACCGCCCGCCGCGGCCGAGACGGCTGCCGCGCCACCGCCGCTGCAACCACCGGCCGCCGCAGCGAGCGGCACGCCGGCCGCGCTCGCCGAGGACCAGGTCCTGGCCCTGACGCCCATCCAGCAGCAGATGTTCCAGACCATGACGCGGTCGCTCGCCATCCCGCATTTTCTGTTTACGCACAAGGTCGACCTGACGCCGCTGCTGGCCCTGCGCCAGCGCCTCCACGACGCCGCGCCCGCCGACGCCGCCCGCGTGTCCGTGCTGCCGTTTGTGCTCAAGGCGCTGTCCGACGCCGTCGTGCACTTCCCCGTATTGAATGCCGTCGTCGACAGCACCGGACCGACCGTCACCCTCAGGGCCGCGCACCACTTCGGCATCGCCATCGACACGCCCAAGGGCCTCGTCGTGCCCGTCGTGCGCGACGTGCAGAGCCACACCGTGCGCTCGCTCGCCGCCGAGATCGCCCGCCTCGGCCGCCTCGCGCGCGACGGCCGCCTGCGCCCGCACGACCTGCAGGGCGCCAGCCTCGTCGTCAGCAACATCGGCAGCATCGGCGGCAGCACGGTGGCGCCGGTGATCCTGCCGCCGATGACGGCGATCGTGGCCGTCGGCGCGGTCGAGCACGTGCCGGCCTTTGCCACGGACGCGCAGGGCCGCGAGACCCTCGTCAAGCAGGCGCAGGTCGTCCTCAGCTGGAGCGCCGACCACCGCGTCCTGGACGGCGCGACCGTCGCGCGGTGTGCCAAGCGGGTGTCGGACTGGCTGGAGACGGCCGACGAGGGTACAATTCCGCTGGAGTAGGGGGAAAGTGGAGGTGTATATTCTGGGCGATGAAGTGGCAGTTTCAATAGACTTGTATAGAAGAAACAAGCCCGTAACCAGGTCCATAAAAGTGTTTGCTTTACATTCACAGTCAAGTACACGACAACAGTGTTTATTCTTCTGGTGCTTAATCTATCCCTTCAGAATGGCGGCAATTGGGGCAGTGTCCTAGATCACAGCGACGTCAGCATCGATACACAGCCACACAAGCATGCAGAACGTACGGCAAACACTTCGAGGTAGCTGATCCGCGGCTCGGCCTGCCCCTCGGGCCACACCAGCTTGAGCAGCGAGGCAAAGCGGGCGCCGGCCAGCGACTTGCCGTTGGCAAAGTCCTGGTCCAGGGTGCCGATGAGCGCGAGCTCGAGCGAGCCGGGGTTGCCGGCAAAGACCTGCTGGATGCGGTGGGCGCGCTTGGTCACGACCTTCCAGGCGTTGTCGCGGCTCTTGGCGATTTCTACTGATTAGCACCCACCGCAGACCTCGCCACGCCGAGAGAACCTACCCGCAGAACCGGTGAATCGCCCGTGCGGCGCCACCATGACGCCGTCCGGCGCAAAGACCTCGGCCGCCAGGCGCGGCCCGGCGTCGGCGCTCTTGTCGTCGGCGAGCGCGTAGAACCGGCCCACGACGTCCTTGACGGGCTGGCTGATGCTGTCGGACAGCCAGAGCGTGTCGCGCGTGTTCTCGATGGTCGACATGGTGGTGGTGGACGGGTGTGTTGGGCGGGATGGAGGAAGGAGCCCTGGTTCTCGCTTCGCAGGCCCTGTGCATGCACGCGGTTGAACAGGGACGCGGCACCGAGCGGCCACGCACGGGATCCCCGCTCCACATTCGGGGTCGGGCTTCCCCGCACTGCCCCGGACTGGAGTAGCGTGAGAGCCGCCGGCTCCTGACTGGACGACCCGTCGCTAAAATGGCGATATTTAGCTGTGCTTCTATCCCTGTCGTGATGCGCATACAGCTCCATAGCTCTCCAACACAAGCGAAACAGTATCACGTCCACCATGACCGCCACCGACTTCGATGCCGTCGGCGACAAGGTGCTGTCGCCGTCGTCGCTCGCGCACGTGGTGCTGCGCACGAACCAGATCGAGCCGATGATCGACTTCTACGTGCGGTTCCTGGGCGGCTCCATCAGCCACCGCAACGAGAGCCTGGCCTTTATCACGTACGACGAGGAGCACCACCGCATCGCGCTCATCCACATCCCGCCGCTGGCGGCCAAGAACACCGGCACCTGCGGCCTGGACCACCTCGCCTTCAGCTTCCCCTCGCTCGACGCGCTGCTGCTGGCCTACCGCCAGCGCCGGGCGCGCGGCATCCCGCCCTTCTGGTCCGTCAACCACGGGCCCACGACCAGCATCTACTACAAGGACCCGGACGGCAACATGATCGAGACCCAGGTCGACAACTTCGACACCGTCGACGCCGCCACCGCCTTCATGACCGGGCCCGCCTTTGCCGAGAACCCCATTGGCACCGACATCGACCCCGAGGCGCTGATCGCGCAGCGCCGCGGGGGCACGCCCGCCGCCGACCTGCTCAAGCGCCAGGAGAAGGGGCCACGGGGCCTGCCCGACTTTTTGTAAGTGGCGGCCCAAAGCGGCCTAGCGCCGGGCTCGGGCTCGGGCTCGGGCTCGGCTCCCACGCAGAGTATACGAGTACAAAACCGGGAGGCTGGAGGTACCCTGTACATTTCCCATATCCAATGCATGCTACCACATGAACGCAAGAAGAGAGAGTCCCGCCCGCTAGAAATACTGCAACGCCGTCGTCGACACCTGGCTGCCGCTGGACCACGAGTTCAGCCAGCTCCCGCCCGCCAGCGCGTCCGCCGGCGGCGCCAGAAAGCCGGCCAGGCTCGGGTCCAGGAGCTGGCACGAGCCAAAGCCGGCGCCGGCTCCGCCCTCCGCCGGACCGGCCTCGCTGCCGCCGCCCGCGCCGTGGCCCGTCTCCGGCCCGTCGCCCGGCGCGTCCGCGCGCGGCGGCGGCGGCGGTGGCGGCAGGGTCTGCCCCGGGCTGAGCATGAACGCATCCATCAGGCCAAAGGGCGAGGACGCGTCGCGGAGGACGGTCGTCGTCCCGGGCTGCTGCTTGGCGTCGTCGTGCGGCGACGCGAGCATGCGGCCGGCGCCGCCGGGGGGCCGGGCGGCGGCGTGCCAGCCGTCGACGACGCGGCGGGCCTGGCGCACAAACTCGGCGGTCTTGGTGAAGGCGGCCTCGCCGGAGGTGACGTACTCGAGGCGGCCGAAGAGCCCGACGACGGCCTCCATGAGGGCAATGTCGTTGCTGGACGAGCTGTCGGCCGGGTTGGTGATCACGTGCACGAAGATGGCAGTCAGCGCGGTGAGGGGGTAGTAGAAGACGAGCCTGCAGGTCAGCACGTGCGTGGTCACAGAAGAAAAAGCGTGTGTAGAACCCACCACGCCGGCGTGAAGCTCTCGGTGTCGAGGTGCTTGGTGAGCAGCACCATGGACCGCGCGGCCTGCACGTACGCGTCGGGCATGCGCGGGCTGGCGGCCAGGCGCTCGGCGTCGTCGTGGTGGCGGAACATGGGGCTGAAGCGGCGGTAGATGGCGCACAGCACGTAGTAGTACGTCGAGTGCAGGATAACGACCTGCACGTGCGACAGGCCCTCGGCCTCGCGCATGCGCGCCAGCGGCCGCCCGGGCTGGATCGCCGCCGGGACGGTCGCGCGCCACGCCGCGAGCTCGCGGAGCAGCCGCTGCATCGCCGGCAGCAGCGCCGACGCCGGCGCGCACACGGCCGCCGCCGAGTACAGCTCGCGCGAGATGGCGCCGCAGAGGCGCGCCAGGCGCACGACGCACAGAAAAAAGTCAAAGGCGGGCGGCGCGGGCGACGCCGGGCCGTCCACGGCCATCGCCGCCGCACTGTCGCTGCTCAGCGACCCGCCCGTGGCCGTGGCCGTGGCTGTGGCCGTGGCCCCCGCCGCCGCCGGCTGCGACACCTGGATGCCGGGCGGGAAGCGGCAGCTGATCTCGGCGTCGCACGTGACGCACGGCCGGCCGCAGCGCAGCGCCACGGTCTTGTCGAGACAGTAGATGGCCCAGAACACGCGGCTGCGCTCGCGCTGCTCGTCGGCCGACAGCTGCCAGGCGGGCGACGGCTCGTAGTTGAGCCCGATGGCCTGGGCCTGGCGCACGGCCAGCGAGCACAGCGTGTACTCGAGCCGCTGCGGACTCGACAGCCCCTGCGCGAACACGGTCATCACCGCCAGCGCCTGCACCGCCGCCAGGTCTGTTGCGCCGTGCGCCATCGGCCGCTCGTAGAACAGCGCGTCCTGGAAGAAGGCCCACGCCTCGCGCCCCGACGCCTGGAACGCCTCCGCCGTCTCGTCCGACAGCGCCGCCCGGCACCCCGACGCCAGCACCGCGCTCAGCAGCGCCATCCACGACGGCCGCGTCGCCGCGCCGTCGCGCCCGCCGCCGCCGCCGCCGCCGTCGTCGCCCACCGCCGTGCCGTACCGCTCCAGCTGCGCCAGAAACACCGCGCGGTCCAGGATCGGGAACACAATCTGCACGCTGGCAAAGTACGCGTCCACGTAGCGCAGCACCTGCGCCGGCGCCACGTGGTCCAGCCGCCGCGGCGCCCGCGGCGTCACCGGCAGCCCGCGCGGGATGCACTTGGGCTGCCGCAGGTGCGCCAGCAGCCCGCCGCGGATCGCCTGGATCGTCTGGCACAGCGTCTCCGAGTCCGCCACCCGCTCGCGCAGCCACTGCAGGCCCACGTCCGAGATCACCGAGATCCCCGACGACGGGCCCGTGAACTCGTCGCCGTCGCCCGTCCGGATCCAGATCGCCGGGTGCCGCGTCTCCAGCCCGTCGCCCTCGCCCTCGCCCTCGTCGCCGCCCTGCAGGATCGAGTCCAGCAGCGTCTCGGGCGCGGCCCGGCCCAGCGTCCGCAGGCCTCTGGGGCCCACCATGGCGTCGTCGTGGGGTCGTGCGACGCTGGCGCTGGCACCGGTCGTGCTGCTCGTGCTCGTCGACGGCGACTGGCCCATCGTGGCACTCGGTGGCGCCAGCGTGTAGTGTCGCGGCACGCTGGCCCTGTCGCTCTCTGCGACTGCTGCTGCTGCTGCTGCTGCTGTGGTACCGGTGCCCGTCGCGGCTGTTGTGTCCGTCGTCGTCGTCGCCACGCTCTTCCACGTTGTCGCCGTCGTCACCGACTCGCGTCGTCCCGGCCACGCCGTCTCCTGCTCCGGCTGGCCATCACTGTCCGCGCGCGGGTACTGCCCGTCGCCCAGGAACAGAATCTCGCCGCCGAAGCCCGCGCTGCCCACGCCCACGCTGCCGTCCACGCTCCCGCTGTCCGTCCACCGCCGTTTTCGCCGCTCGCCCTCGTACGTGCAGTGGCTGAGGCGCAGTTGGCAGTTTTGGCACACGGGCCGGGTCTGGTCGCACTTGATTTTCCGCGTGCGGCACGTTTTGCAGGCCATGCTTGCGGTTGCGGGCGGGCGTCGGTTGTTGCTCAGGGGGGGGGAGGGCGGTGAGGGCGCTTTTTTTGTTCGTGCTGAGGAGCGGAGTCGCCAGGACATTCAGAGGTTTCGGGAAAAGACCACAGGGCGCCTGTCGTCGGGGCTTTTCCTAGTTGGGCGCGCTAGATCCGAATAGGAGACAACAATGCGGGGAAGATCCGGGGTTGCTAGCCGTGGCGCAAAAAGCAAGGCAGCCGTGACAGGTGGCCTCGTGCCCCTGCGAAAAGTCGGCAGAGGAGAGATTTCTGCCTCGGTGCAAAGAAGATCGACCTGCTGGGGCCAGCAACGCAATCGGGACAACGCGTCTGCTTTGTTTTGCCGCCACAGGCTGCATCTGGTGATGTCCCTCGGATTTGGCCGTCAAAGCATGAAAAACACGGGCTATGTATGTTTGATCGTGCTGCGTTGCATTCATCAAGAACAAAGTAGACAGTACATACGAGCAGGGAAACGGTGGTTGTGTTTATTCAAATAGCATGGTGTTGATTCGCTGTTTTTGTTATTCGACAAATATGAAATACTGACACCTCCAGAATGGGCAACAAAACAATAAGAATTGCATTGCAAAATAAAGAGAACATGCTCTAATACCAACGTCGGCAGATGCTCGGCTACCGCTGGAACTCTCCCTGCTTCTCCAGGCTGAACGTCTCCACCTGCGTTGTGACCGGCACCATTTCCTTGAACGGCACGTCGATGCCCGTCTTGGCCTTGATCGCCGTGAGCGACTCGCTGCGCGGGATCGGCGCGACGCGACCCGTCACCGTCTGCAGGATGCGGTTGGCGTGCTCGGCCGAGTCCACCCGGTCCGCCCGCCACGCCACGTGCTGGTCCGGCCGCACCAGCACCAGCTTCTTCTCGTACAGCGTGGCCGCGAGCGGCTCGTCCGCCAGCGCCACCGCCACGAGCGGCAGCCCCAGCCGCCGCGCCGTCGCCACCAGCAGGCTCTGGCCGACGTCCTCCTGCGCAAACACGGCCAGCGCCCAGTCGCGGCCGAACCGGTCGAAGATGGCCGTGCCGTCCGACAGGAACAGGTGCGGCGCGCGGCTGCCCGGCCACGTCGTCGGCAGGTAGCGGCGCGGCGACCAGGCCGGCTCCGTGCGGTCGTCGTCCTCGCGTAGGATGCCGTGCGACGTGTAGCGGTAGCCCATCTCGATGCCCGCGTCCTTGTTCTCGCCGTCGTGCGCCTGGTAGTGCTCGTGCAGCCGCCGCCGCACCGCCCGGCCCTCGTCCGTGTCCGCGTCCACCCGCCGCGGGTCGCCGCCGTCCAGAAACCCCTTGACCTTCTCGTGCACCTGGAAGTGCACGCCCGAGTGCTCGACGTTGCGCAGCGCCACCGGCCGCCGCTCCAGCTCGTACGTCGTCAGCAGGTGCGGCCCGGCCTGGCCGTGGATCACGGCCGCCAGCTTCCACCCCAGGTCGAACGCGTCGCCAATGCCCATGTTCATGCCGTAGCCGCCCGTCGGGATGTTCTGGTGCGCCGAGTCGCCCGCCAGGAAGACCCGCTGGTGCGGGCTCTGCCACGTGCGCGTCACGGCAATGTTGGGGCGCCACACGGACCGCACCAGGATCTCGTCGATTTGGATCTTGTAGTCGCCGTACAGCCCGCCGAGGTTGCGGTAGATGCACTCCTCCGAGCCGATCTTCTCCGGCTCGCCGTCCAGCGGCATGAACAGATGCGTCGTAAAGGTGTCCTTCTCGTCCTGCGAAATCAGCGCCGCCTCGAAGCCGCCCGACTGGCCGACGAAGAAGATGTGCCAGAACCGGCCCTGCGTGTAGAGCCGCGCGAGGTCGGTCGACTTGAAGTGCACGAGCAGCGCACACGACGGACTGCGCCGTTAGTCCTCCATGCCACGCGATGTCCGGGGATCGCAGGGGTACTCACATGGGACCGCCATCCAGAGGCAGGCCGAGAGAGGTCCGCACCTTGCTCGAGGCCCCGTCGCAGCCGGCCACGTAGCTCGACTGCCAGACCGTCGTGGTCTGGGTCGCCACGTCCGTGACCACCGTGCGGACGTGGTCCCGGCTCTCCTCGACGCGCTCGACCTTGTGGCTGTAGTGCAGCTCGATGTTGGGGTCCTTCTCGCACACCTCCTTCAAGAACTTCTCAAAGATGGCCTGCGACAGCCGCTGCCACGCCTCCAGCGGCTGCGTGCCGTCGTTGTTCTCGCGGATGTGCTGGCGCATCTTGTCCACGCCCGGCAGCTTCCACGCCGTGATCGGCGCCTTGGCCGACAGCCCCGTCGAGATGAGCACGTCCTGGTCGTACTCGGCCGGCACGCCGTGCTTGCGCAGCTCGTCCGCCAGCCCGATCTTGCGGAACAGCTCCATCGACCGCGCGTTGGTCAGGTCCATCTTCGGCCAGCTGGTCGTCGTCGCATTGCGCTCAAACAGGACCGACTTGACGCCGTAGAACGACAGCACGCGCGCAAGAATCAGGCCGACGGGGCCGCCGCCGGCAATCACCACTGTTCCCGCAGGCAGCACCCGCGTCGCGCCGGCAGCACCGTTGTCGCCGGCCATCGTCGTGGAGCGGGTTTCGTGCTGCGTATTTTCTTGGTTTTCCTGTTTCACAGCGTTGTTCGATGCAAATCTCCTCGCCGTCGAAAGTATCGAACCCATGAATGCTGGCCTTGGAGCAAGTTGATCGCATCGGAGAACCTAGCACACACCACGAGAGAGCCAATGCGTCGCCATTAATATTCATGAGTTCAATCGGTCCTCTACAGCAACGGTCACGGGGTCTGTCGAACCCAGTCAACCCTGTCCGGTGCGCACCTATCCGAAAGCCGAGCATCCAGCTCGCCGAAGCCGTGGGGTGGGGGGTGCGGGGGCTGTCCGCAAGCCGAACAGAGGGGAAAGCGCTAGGCCGTTCGCATTCAAGCCCGAGACCTCGACTAGCGCCGAGGGACGGTCCCCGCTTCCCCATGGGGAGGATCTGCTGTACTCCGTATTTTGCCCCGGGCAGGGTCCTGAGACCTGCCGGGTCGTATTGGCCCGGCGTCACATAGGACAGGGAGGATACAAGGGTAGCGTATCGTATGATGGGCCAGTAAAAGAGAAGCAAATGCAACGAGCGCAAGCACAGTAGCTGGGGACAGAAGAAACCTGGACAACCCCTCTCGTTCCTTCCTTTATTCTAGTATGGGGCCATGTCACCCACCCTTAACACTTTCGGCAAGTCACCGGTATTTAACCCAAATAAACACGACCTCAGACAATGACAGTTTGTTATGGTCTGCGTTTCCTGCACAGTGATCCAGCAAATATCAAGAACGACAACATGTGATACCATTCGTAATGCAGAACATGAACTCAATAATCCCGTAATAGAGCCTCTCCATCAAGACCAAGCAACCCCCCCTCAGTCGTACTCCGTCTTCGGCTCGACGTGGCTCGGCATCCACGTGCTGAACGCCATGCCCTCGGGCACCTTCTTCCACTGCCCGGTCTTGTCGTCCAGCTTCGCGCGGCAGTCGGCCGCCTCCTTGCGGATAATGGCCACCTTCTCCTCCGACCGCGGCGTGATCACGCACTCGTAGTCCGCCGGCTGCACGGTGATGCTGCCGACCAGGTTGTCGATGTCGTACTTAACCGGGTTGCCGTGCGCGTCGCGCGCCGGCGAGAAGGTGAACGCCCAGGCCAGCCGCGAGATGCCCAGGAACAGCGACCGCTCGGCAATGTGGATGCCCTGGCACAGGCGGCGGCCGGTGCCAAAGACAAAGTTGTCGCGCTTCGTGGTGTCGCCAATGGCCGACTGGTACAGCGACGTGTGGTCGTCCTTGAAGCGGTCCGGGTTGAACACGCGCGGCTCCGGCGAGCGCTTGGGGTCCATGTGGATGCCCCACACGTTGTTGATCAGCGTCGAGCCGCTGGGGATGCGCCAGCCCTTGTAGTAGTCCTCGCGGATCACCGCGTGCGGCACGCCCAGGATCACCGTCGGCATCCAGCGCAGGCTCTCCTTGATGCAGCAGCGCACATACGGCATGTTGTCGTAGTCGTCGATCGTCGGCATCCGCTGGCTGCCCACCACCCGGTCGACCTCCTCCTGCACCTTGGGCTGGATCTCGGGGAACACCAGGAGCGCCTGGATAAATGCGTAGAGCGTCGACGCCGTGGTGTCCGAGCCGGCCTCCAGGAGCGAGCCGCTGATGTAGCTGGCCGCGTCGTCGCTGAACTTTTCCACCGTCTGGGCGCGGTAGATGTCGTTGCAGAAGCAGGGCTGTCGACCAGGTTAGTATCTGTGGAGAGAGATTCAACGCAAGAGAAGTACGTACCAGACCAGTGCCATCGTCCAGGGCCCGCTTAGACTTCATCCAGTGGTGGAGGTAGTTTGCCTTCTCAATCTCGTGCAGCTTCTTCGCGTACGAGACGTTGGGCGTCAGCCACGACGGCAGCTTCTGCAGGATCGGATACAAGTCGGCAATCTGCGCACTGGAGCTGCCGGAGAGGTGGCCCCATTCCTCGAAAGACTGTGGGTGTTAGGCACGGATTCGACGACGAGGACAGCCAGATAAAAAAACATGCCTTGAAGAGCTGCAGCAGGTTCGGGTCGCGGTTGTTCACGCAGCGGTAGCCGAAGATCATCTGAGTCGAGAGGGAGTACGTGAAGCGGCGGATGTGTGCCAGGAAGTCGCCCGGCGTATCTACCAGGTTCTCCAGCAGGATCTTGTTTTCCAGGTCCTGATACGGCACGTAGGTCACGGCAGCCTTGATGTTGAGGATATTGTGGACCATCTTGTGGATCATGCGCCAGTTGTCGCCATAACGCTATTCTGTTAGTTTCCTGCATGGTTTCAAGACGCTGCATTGTTATTATACTGACCATAACAACGAGACGGAGGTTGCCGCTGGCAATCTTCTGGCCGATGAACATGTCGGGACGGTCAGAGTAGATACCGCTGCGGCGGTCGAGGAGGTCCTTAACATCCACGTCCGAGGTGAGAACAATCATGGCCTTGGTGCCGAGCATGAGAGAGTAGACCGGACTGGGTGTGTCAGCGGTGTGTGAGTTAGGGTATCAACAGGTATGCCATGCCCTGGTGCAGTTGTGACTGTTGACGCACCCGTATTCCTCTGCCCATTTCTGGAACTGCAAGTGCGGCTTCTCCTTTGGCATCAGGTGAATGTTGCCAATCAAAGGCAGCGTCGGAGGGCCCGGCGGGAGGTCACTCGGACGGCGACCAATCTTGCTCAGTTTGACTAGAAGGAGCAAGAAGCCGAAGATGGCAACACCCGCCAGGTATTGGGGCGACAGTATCACAGCCGCGACAGTCATGATGGCGGTAGGATGAATAGAAATGTTTGATAAACAATAGGCAAACAGAACTGAAAAAGAAAGGAAAAAAAGGGAAAAAAAAGGAAAGAAAAAAGAAAAAAAAAAACTGCTCTGAGTTCGATTTTTTCTAGTTGGAGACGAATCTGATTTATATAGTGATTTCTCAAGCTGAACCCGACCAGAGACGCCTCTTTGTACTACGACTGATACCCCAGCCTTTGCGCTGAGTTGGAGATCTTTGTTCCGCCTGCAACTGGTGGCCTTCACGGGACGTACTCGTAGGTTTGCAGGGTGTGGGTCTCTTTGTTCCATTTTGGCATGGGCAACCACGACAATCCGGGGTAAATTGAAAAACAGGCAGAAACGGAATGCGGGGATGCGCAGGCAAACGAGGGGTAGCAACGGGGGTGGGCAAGTGGGGGACACTCGGCCTGGAGACAGAGGCCTCGAGCGTCCCCGAAGCCGACACTAGGACCGTCTAGGAACAGGCCCGAGGGACGGCACAGGTGTTCCGTGTTCCCTTCTCGGGCCGGCGTGGACTGGGTTGACCAGCTTGTCTTTTCTTTTTGCAGCGTAGTCCATTGGCCCCTGTGTTGCATCTGACCACACAACCGTACCAACCCTGCGATCATGGCCTCTTTCCAGTGCCTTGTCCGCTTCCGTGACGAGAACGGGGAGATCCGTTACGGCGAGGCTGGCCTCGCGGAGAAACACTCCAAGGAGACGCTCGTGGGACGCAGCGTGCCCACGTTCCGTGGAAAGGAGCCGTGGGATGCGGACTTTGCGTTGACGGACGAGAAGCACACGATCCGTGAGGTGCTGTCTCCCATCCCGCGCACGCCCATCTTTGAGTGTGTCGGCCTAAACTACAAGCAGCACTCCTCGGAAGCAAGCGTAAGTCGGACACGAGCTAGAAAACGCGTTAAAGCACAAGAGCCAAAATCTCTGAGACCCTCTATAGATGTCCTATGGCGACTACCCGACCATCTTCACCAAGCCCCCGGATGCTCTGGCGGACCCTTACGAGGACATCCCCATCCACCCGGAGCTCCTGAACATGGACTACGAGGCCGAGCTGTGCGTGGTGCTGAAGAAGGACGCCAAGAACCTGACCGAGGCCGACAACATCGACGACTACATCCTGGGCTACACGGCCGGGAACGACGTGTCCTCGCGCTGGTGGCAGATGCCGGCGCGCTCGAACAACCAGCACGGCGTCGCCAAGTCGTTTGACAAGTTTGCGCCGCTGGGCCCCGTGCTGGCCTCCACGAGCGCCATCCCCGACCACAAGAAGCTGCGCATGTACTGCTTTGTCAACGGGGAGAAGCGGCAGGAGACCGGCATCGACGACCAGGTCTACGACATCGGCACGGTCCTCCGCCACCTGACGCGCGGCATGACGCTGCGTGCCGGGACGGTGATCATGACCGGCACGCCCAGCGGCGTGGCTGCGTTTATGAAGCCGCCGGCATGGCTCAAGGAGGGGGACGTCGTGACGGTGCGCATCGATGTGATCGGGGAGATCTCGAACAAGATGACCTTTGAGAAGTAGTCGGGCCGAGACATTCACTTAGAAAAGGCACATGAAAACAATCAGTTTACACCCGACACAATCCGTTATCCGGGAGATACAACCGTCTGTGATGTCGTAAGGTATCGTCCCTTTGTCGCAGTGAGCAAGTTAGGGGGCTCTTCAGGGACCCACCCCGTTCGAGTCGCACCATTGGCTGTTGACTCTCCTGGAATTGTCCCTTGCGCTGCTGCCTACTACAGACAAAGGAGACCAGCTGAACGTGCAGGCACAGACCTTATTTCCTCTCTTCTTCCTCATATCGCCGCCCCTCGGAACTTGGAAGAGCTGCTTCTGCCATGGCTACGCACCCGACGTCTTTATCCGTAGCCAACAGCGCTGCCACGCCCATGGGCCCAGCCGGAACAGCCACGGCGAACGACAGCGCCGGTGCTGCAGACCGTGCTGAGCGCCGGCGGCAGCAGAATCGGCGAGCACAGCGCAACCACAGTACGATGCGATGCTCGGTGCTCTCTCTCCCCTGTGACTTTATCGTCTGACCACCCCTAGGAAGTCGCATGAAAGCCTACGTCTCCTCCCTCGAGCACCAAGTCGTCGAAACCATGCTGCAAGACCCTGCCAGCTTGTCCAGGATGCCGCCAACGGCTGTCTCCTTCTCTCAGGCTGGCCTCGTGCCACCAACAGCCTTCAGTTCCCTTCCCAGCGCTTCGATGGCACCGGCGACGGAAGAATGCTGCTGCGACTGTGGCCGGCTCGCAGCGGGCATGCACAACCCAATGCTCGCCCACGGACAGCCAGGGGGGGCGGGGGCCTGGCTGTTTGGCTGCACGCCCGATCGGCACGGCATGGGCGTCTCTGGGCACGGGGGGTCCTGTCATAAGTTCGACAGTTCTCCCAGCGCCAGTGGTACATCCTATGATGAGCCGTTTCCCCCCCCGCCTGACCTCACTCCCCTCCCGCTGGCACACTACACCTCTGCCGGTCCAGCCATGGTGAATTCGCTTGTTCACGGATCCTCTTCCACGTTCGAACATGCCGCGATACCATCTTCATATTCCCTGTCCGGAGGTAAGAAGACCATGATCGGGCCAGCCGCTTCTCTCGCTAACCAAATTGTTTAATAGCGATGCTAGCAAGCAGTTTTCCCACCGTCGTTGATCCTACTGCTCTCCACCAACAAAGCGTGCTGGCACCTGTATCCATGCCGAGTGTATATCTGCGTCCAGACCGAGGCACTGGCCTGACACCCGGATTGGACTACCCTGTAACATCATTGTACGGATAAGACGTGTTTGAATCAATATGCTTGCTACAAATGCGATCTATCTGAGCATGTATGTCAACGCCAGCCCGGTGCCGGTGGCTATGGCCAGCATAACAAACACGGCCTGCGGCAGTATCGACACCGTCCATCCATACACAAGGTTCACGGCAGGAGGGCCCACCAGCCGAGTCACCGCCTGCACGGACCCGACCGCGCCCATCAACTTGCCGACGTGGTCCGGCGACACCAGCAGGGTCATGGACGTCTGGCTCACCGACACGCCCAGGGCACTGAGCGACGACAGCACGCCAGCGGCCGTGAACGCGAAGCCGGAGGGCGCCAAGGCGAAGCCGGCGTAGCCCAGCAGGTCCGAGAAAAGGGCCAGCCGGAGAAGGGGAAGCTGCACCCTGTGCTGCGCCTCGCCAGCATCCTTCGCTAGGTCGCTGGTCTGGGTGTATGCTTTGGAATTTGTGGAAAAGGCACCCCGAAAGCCTCGGGTGAGGAAGACCATCAGGACCCGCAGGAACAGCGTCACCGACAACGTCCGGAAAGTGTTGACAATGGAAATGAAGTTGCCCGCCATCATCATGTTCCACTGGAACCGCGCCTGCGGGTAAACCATCAGAACATCCATACTGCCAACGGAGCAGCCAAACAGGATGGCCGTGACGATCAGCAGAAGGACGAAATTGCGGCGGCGGCGACGCAGACTGGCCGGGTCCGTGTCTGATGCGAACAGGGTGTCCAGGGCAGAGAGGGAGAGAGTGGCACGAAGATAGGAGGCGAGCGATTCGTGGTTCCAGGGAGCAAAGTGGCCGTGGTCGTGCCCATGTGCCTGGTCGAGGAGCGAGTGGTGGTGATGATCGCGATGATTGTGTGTGATGTGGTCGAGTTCGTCGAATGCGGTGGACTGCGGCACCGCCTCCCCTTCTGCGGAGCCAAGTCGAGACTCGGGCAGCAGCAAAAGACAGACCAGTCCGACGGCATGGCAGACCATCGCCCACAAGAAGACAGCTTCCGGCCGGTCGGCTGTCCGTTGGCCCAACGCCGTGCCGAGTGCTGGACCCGCGGCCATGCCCAGAAACATGCCGCCCTGCAGCCAGCCCATGGCCACGATGCGGTTGTCGTCCGTCGTGGCATCGGTCACGTACGAGGCCGCCGTTGCCATCAGGAGCGGGAAGGAGCCCGAGAGGCCGTCGAGCGCGAAAGACAAAAAGAGCCAGCGGTAGTCGAGCATGCGCGGGAAAGCAACGACCAGGAAGAAAACGAGCTCGCTCAGGAGCAGGACGTGGCCGTTGAGGGCCATGATCTTGACGCGGCCGATGCGGTCGCTGAGCTTCCCGAGATAGAAACTCATGACGGCCCCGAGTACGCCCGTGATGAGGTCGCGGTAGATGGAGAGAAAGGCGACGCCAGAAAGAACTTCAGGCGCAGAGCAGGCTTCTGAAAAAGATCCATCCTTGCCAGGCGTGGGAGAGTTGCCTGGCCCCATGCCGGAGTCCATCTCGTGTCGCCGTCTTGATGCATCACCGTTATTGTCGTTTCCTGTGACTTGCTGGCATATCAACGACACCAGAACATTGACGCGTGGGACCATTGTGATGCCCCATGAGAGACTAGAGAGGAAGAAATAGGGCAGCAGGCGGTAGACCTGGTTGTCAGAGCGGGCAAGCAGCTACAGACACCTCGACTTTGCGAGAACATACAGAGGCTCTTGGGGATTTCCTTATCGAGGAGAATGGCGGTGGTGACGAGACTGGATCTGCGCCAGCAGAAGACAGATCATGAAGGGGCACATCTCCGCTGAGGTCTCTTGGAGGGTCGCCGGGATCATCATCGGCTGTTTGCACCCTCTGGTAGCCGTGCATACCGTGACAGGAGATGTAAACAACGAGAAATGCAAAAATGAGGAGTAGACAGAAGATAAATCAAAGTACCACAGGTTCATGTCAAAACTTCAGATACAGGAAAAAAGTAACCACCGTCGACACCCAGTAAATATCGAAATAGCGTACGCGGATGAGCAAGTTACCACCTTGGGCTGGGTGGATCATGCTGACAGGCCATGCATTAGCGGAGGGACTAGCAGGGGTCCGTCAACAGTCAAGCTTCCTTGGTGCAAGCCAGCTCCCTGCTAGGCTACAGCGAATTTAAGATACATATTGCGGATCGCAGGCCAGCTTCTGGCAGCGACTACGCAGACCTCTTGGGTTCTCGATAACGTAGAAATTCCACAGCACGGCATCTGCTTCGTCTACTAGGTGCCATGTCTTCCATGCTGGAAACACTGCTCGGCCTCAGCAGCTACCATCTTCTCTCGTGGGGGTCCTTGGTTGGCATGCAGCTGTATCAGGTATGGAATAAGGAAAATCAAGCAGCTTTTTGTTTCTGCAGCATTCTGACCCAGCCAGACATTTGTCATGACAAAACTGGCCTATGTCTACCTGCCACGCCCCCAGTTCATGTCGCTGCAGAGGAAGGTCTTTTCCGCCTACTTTGCCGCCGAGACGGTCCTCGCCGTTGCCACGGCCGTGACCTACCCAGCCGGATCCGTTGTTGGTCTTCTGGCGGCTGACCAGCCCAACCGCCGCAATCTCGTCTTTCTCGGCGTTTCTCTCCTCACAAGCATACTGAACCTGCTTGTTTACGGGCCACGCACCATCTCCTCCCTCTCCAAACGCAACCACCAGGAGACGCGCGAGAACCTCGGGCACGCTGCAAGCGTGGGTCTGGCCAGAGACGCGCTGTCGCCGGAGATGTACCAAGCAAAGCGTGCATTCTCGTTTAACCATGCGATGAGCATACACCTGAATCTTGTCGGCGTGCTGGCGACGGTTGCCTATGGTTTCTCGTTGGGCTCAAGAATTACGATCACATAGGATGGAAGGGGGGCAACGGTAGATAAATGTCCCAGACATAAGTGTGCTATCAGATTGAATTGGTATTAGACGCGGATGACGCCGTGTCTAGGGGTTTTGTAAAATAATCTCTTACATCGAGCTCTATGTAGCCTACAATCGAGCTACAGATGTGTCTAAATATTGACATACTTTTGCAAAGGTCGTTTTTATAGTTGCAATGAGGAGCTATCGCGATGAACTACTCTTGCCCAAGTCCGATTACACCCGGCGCGACCCGTGGATCGAATAGGGAGAGAACGGCTGAAATAACGACTCAAAGATGGAATTACCTCCACTGACAACCATACAGCCTGAGTCGAGACACCGTTTGCAGCATATGAAGCCATTGTGCCACGGACTGGCTCAGAAGAAGGCGTTTGACGTTCATATGTATCCACTTGCTGACACTGGCTGACACTTGCTGACAGCACCCGCATAACCTAAAACCACGGTCTCCACGTCCTGCGCCTTACCTTGCCAGTGACTCGCTAGGATATTTATACTATGTACAATGTACATACGGATACTCGACCTCATCTGTTTATTCCGAGCGAGGCTTTGCGGATAGGCTCGGCAGTTTCGAGTGTAGTTCTTTATTTGAGCAGATATTACAACGAGTAGGTAATGTTATTGTTCTTCCAAATTCAGGCTGCCATGGGCATACCTGTGAAACAAACTTGCTCAATGATCTCCAATTCTTCTTCCTATATATGCTCGTCTTCTGTTCAGTCACCTCGATCGCCTATCCAGTTTCCCCTTCTTTCAAGTTATCTGCCAGCCATCCAACATGCTTTTTGAGAAAAATCCGAGCACCGACCTGGACACACCAGGTCCCGGCACCGTTACCCTCAACGGGACGGCCGACTCCCGCACGCACCAGGATGGCGAGGCCGGGGTGTTTAAAAACGACGATGGGGGCCTCAGCGACCGTCCGTTCGATGATGTACAGTCGCGAGTCTCCAAGCCAGTTGTCCGTCTCTCTCCTTCTTGTGGTGGTCTATGCCTTTGTGATCCTAACCCGGCAGTGGATTTTCATCGTCTCGACGATGATGGCGTCCACCTTTCTGTTCTCGCTCGACAACAGCATCGTCGCCGAGATCCAGCCGGCCATTGTCGAGAGTCTCGGAAGCGTCGAGAAGCTCGGGTGGCTGGGGGTCGCGTTCGTGCTGGGCCAGGTGTCGACCATTATTTTCTGGGGCAAGATCATGGGCCTGTTCAGCGTCAAGTGGTCGTACGTGCTGGCGACGGTGATTTTCGAGGTCGGCAGTGCCGTGTGCGGCGCGGCGTCGACGATGAACATCATCATCGGCGGGCGCGCGCTCGCAGGGTTTGGTGGCGCCGGCATGTACGTCGGCTGTCTGTCCATGCTGTCCATGACGACGTCGTTGCGAGAGCGGCCCGTGTACATGGCATCCACTGGCTTCACCTGGGGCGCAGGCACCGTGTTGGGCCCCATTGTGGGCGGCGCCTTTGCGCAGAACATACACACCACGTGGCGGTGGTCGTTTTATATCAACCGTAAGGCGCATTTTGGACGTACATCTTCTTCCGTCCGCTGACAGTCATCAGTTTGCATCGGCGGTCTCTTTGCGCCCGCCTTTCTCTTCCTCTTGCCAAACAGCGACCCCCAAAAGGGCGTCCCGTTCGCCGCCCGTGCCCGCCGTTTTGATTATGTCGGCACCATCCTCAACGTCGGCTTCCTCATCCCTCTGGTCATGGCCATCAACTTTGGCGGCGCCATCTATGCCTGGAACAGTGGCCAGGAAATCGCGTTGTGGGTTGTCACGGGCGTCCTTTTCCTTGCCTTTTGCGTGCAGCAAGAGTATGCCCTCTCCACAACCAAGGAGAACCGCCTTTTCCCTTGCGACTTTCTCCGCATGTACGACATGTACCTGCTCTTTATCTGCATGGCCTCGGCGGCCACGTGCGTCTTCGTGCCGACCTACTTCATCCCGCTCTATTTCCAGTTTGTCCGCGGCAACGGCGCCCTCGGGGCCGGTGTCCGGCTTCTGCCGTTTATCTGCGTCATGGTCTTCTGCGGCCTTCTGAGCGGCGCATTCATGACCAAGTCGGGCTACTACATGCCCTGGTTCCTGCTGGGCGGCTGTCTTACCCTGACCGGTGGTGCGCTCATGCACAGCATTGGACTCGAGACGTCCTCCTCGCGCATCTACGGCTACATGGCCATTACAGGCGCCGGCGCCGGTCTGTACATCCAGGCCTCCTATGCCGTTGCGCAGGCCAAGGTGGCCCTTGACCGCGTGGCCGATGCAGCCGGCTTCATCTCGTTTGCCCAGTGCTTTGGCATCACCTTGTCGCTGGCCATTTCCAGTGTGGCCTTTCAAAATGTGGCGGTTACCAGTTTGGAGCCCATTTTCCCCAACCAGCCGACGACGGCCATCCGCGATCTCATTGCGGGAACAAGCAGTGTGCTTCTGCAGGCACTCGACGCACCCCAGAAAGAGAACGTGCTGAGGGTGATTGTCGATGCAATGGACCGGACCTACATTTTAGTGATAACAGCAGGGGCTGTGACGGCGTTCTGTGCGTGCCTTATGAAGGTGAGTCTCTTCGAATCCGATATCGTTTGTTTTCTACGTTGCTGACGCTGCACAGCGCGAGCGCCTCTTCCAGTCCTAAAAGCGTTGGTGGTGGATAGAAAAGTTGGCGTACAAGCGTCGTTCAGACATACAGGTCCCCAAGGTCATTCAATTGGAACGTGTCATTACATTATCAATACAAAGCGTCAAGGCGAAACAACACCAGTCGTAGCCGGCTTCAGCCGCTGTTGAGATCCCACGGCAGCATATGTGTGCCGCCCCCCCCGCCCGAGCTGCTGATTGCCGGCCCGCCGCCCAGCGGGATGTCAAAGGGCCAGTCCTGCAGGAACCCCGAGGCCAGTTCGCTGGGAACGCCGGCCTCGCCGGGATGCCCGGCGTCCAGGGTGCCCATGAACTGGCGGAACTCGTCCATGACAAAGTTCTCGTCGAGCTGCATCTGGCCGTGCAGCACGGCGTCCATGGACGGGGCGCCGTACGGAATGGCGCCCTCGGCCAGACCCTGCTGCTCGGGCCGCAGCACGGGCGACACAGCCTGGCGCGGCGGGCGCGCGGCGGCAGCGGCGGCAGCGGCAGCGGCGGCGCGGTGGCCGTCCTTGCCTTGTTTGGTAGAGGCGTTGACGGCGTCGCGGATGACGGCGTTGCTCAGCTTGTTGAACAGGTCGCACGAGCGGCGCGAGGCGTTCCAGCGCTCGCAGATGGCCACGAGCACATTGGAGCACGAGCGCGTGACGTCGACAATGGAGAACAGGTCGGGCACGAGCGGGAAGGCGGCCGGGTCGTGCAGCATGCGGCCCAGCGCGTAGATGTACGACAGGCCGGCAATGAAGACGCCGTGCAGCGTGATCCACGAGTAGTTGAGCCGCCGCTTCTGGTGCACGTGGCTGTAGGACTCGATGGACGACCGCGCGGCGTTGAGCAGCTGGATCAGCTCCGGCACGCCCTCGTCGTCGGACGGCAGCATGGTCGGGTGCGGCAGGAACGGCGAGGGGCGGTACAGCAGCAGGATGGCGTTGCTGTACACGGCGTGGTACCAGTCGAGGGTCACGAAGCTGGACGCGTAGCTGGTGGAGTCGCCTGTGGACAGGCCCGGCAGGCTGTAGGTGGCGTCCCGCCACTTGTCGATCTCGTCGTGGAACTGCCGCCGGATGCGTCGTCGCTCGTCCATGGGGATGTTGGTTTGCTGGCGGGAGTTGTAGAACTGCGTCAGGATCTGGCCCGAGAGGCGGCGGATGCGGATGACGTGCAGGAACGGGGACGTGCGGCTGGCGGGGTCGCCGTCGCCTGGCTGGGGCATGGTGATGGGGCGGTCTGCAGAGAAGCACTCGTCGTCGAGGTGCGAAGGGAGGGTCACGTCGATTTCATCGTCGCGGATGGCCACCGGTCGGCCGAGGGTGAAGCTGACGACCCTGCAGATGTTAGTAGCTGGTACGACGAGGGGGATGGGTTCTTTCAAGGACTACGCACCGGTCCAGGTTGTAGAGAGACCAGAAGCACCGCCGCCGCAGTTCTTCCTCCAGGGTGATGGAGGTGGACTGTTCCTGCTGGGCGTTCGGGTGCACACACGCAAGATGCTTGCGCTCCAGATGCAGGCCCTGCTCGATGCAGATGCGGGCGCCGATGCCGACGAGGTGCCATATGCTCGCGCTGGTGTCGCGCAGGTTGCTGAAGATGCCGTGCTGCGAGATCAGAAGGATGGCCTTGAGCGTGGTGAAGCTGTCGTCCATGGAGATCATGGAGGGCAGCTTCGCCTGGGCCATGGCAAAGTAGCGGCCGGAATTGGCGGCCGACTCGTCGAAGCGGTTGAAGTTGGAGCTGCCGATGGCCAGCACCATGTTGAAGACAAAGGCGTCGCGCGGGTTGTGGTCGTAGTAGCCCGGGTCCGCGTAGATGCGCTCGACCATGGCCAGGAAGCTGGGCCGGTGCAGGAGCGGGAAGGTGATGTGCGTGTGCTGGAAGTACGAGTCGATGAACGGCCGCACGGTGCTGAGCGGCGGCAGGGCGGACGCGTCGGCGGGGACCGAGACGACGGTCCGGGGGGTCGTGGACTCGGGCACCTCCTGGTCGACGCCCATCTGCGACGACACAATGGTGCTGATGATGTTGGCCAGGCTCAGGCCGCTGCTGGAGCCCAGGAAGCGCGTCTCGCCCGTGGCAATCAGCGACAGGTAGCCGACCTCGACGGCAAAGACGTTGTCGGGGCTGCTGGCCTGCGCCTGGCTCTCGACCGACGACGGCGGCGGGCTGATGGGGTGCGCGGCGAGCGTGTGCGGGGGGCCGAGGGACGCGCCGTCGTCGGAGTACGGCGCCGCCGCGGCCGCCGGCGACGGCGAGGACAGGCGGTCGCGCAGCAGGCGATTCTCCTCCTGCAGCTGCCGCACCTTCTCCTCCATGCTGTCGAGGTAGCCACGCGGGATGCAGCGCTGCCGCAGCTTGTCGGAGTGCACACACGAGACCCCGGCCTTTTCGCACGCGCCGCACTGGGGAAACTGGCGGTCGCACCGCGTCTTGCGGACATGACATCGGTCGCAGGCCTGCATGCTGTCGACGAGAGCGGTCGGCGACGACACGGACGAGTCTGGGCGGGCGGGGCGGGACGAGGACGAGGACTGAGGCCGGCTGGGACGGGGAAAAAGCGATGGCGGACGTCGAGCAGGACGATGCATGGCGACGTGTGGGGGAAGGGGAGAACATCGTACGGAGAAAATCTGGGGTAGACACCTCTCCAGAGCCTAAGCGGGGTTAGGTCGCCTCGGGTCACTAGCAAGAAACACGAGAAGGAAGCGGTCGAAAGGGGTCCGGTGACTTTTTCCCCGTCGGCGTTCGCCTTTTTTCTCCACAATAACATCGGCGAAGGCCGGCCGGCCTTGTACACGCGGATCTTGCATCCCCTCGGGCGCCTTTCTTGGATGCGATGCATGGCCAGGGATGCCGTCCACGCGTTCCTCACGAACATGTCACGCAGAGGATGATCGACCCTGTGGCGAAGGGAGACGGAAGAGGAAGTCGTTGCGTAGGTCGCACGGGTTGTGTACTTCCCGTTTCGGACGGCCACCCCACATTTGGCTTAGACGGGTCAAGCCCGGGCGGGTGCCGGGAATACGGAGTCCATGCCCGGGCTGTCTTACACCAACCACATACCATCACACACCACGAGCATTGAATGAATGCTCGCAAATTCCTTGAACGCCACCCTTTCTGCCTGGGTCATGCGTCTGCTATACTGCAGCCATACGTCATCTGAAGCATTCCAGACGCTACACGCATGAGTTGTCATGATGATGATTGACATCTTGAAGCTGAACCCCGCAGTGTAAGCTTTCGTTAGTGACTGCGTGCTAAGATCTTTTGGAAAAAGCACGCGTAAATTTACCAATAAGACGAGATCTCAAGGCCACCCACAACGAGCTGTGTAGCGCGTCTGCGTTTCTTATCGCCAGGACTTAGGGAGCGTTGGTGATTTCATTCATCTCGTCTATCGATTTCGTTTTCATAGAACGTCTTCAATACCATATGCCATAATCTCAAGACTCAGATTTACTGGGTTTTCGCCAACAGTTGCTTGATCCAGTCTACCACGGACTGGACGTACTTGATCGATGGTGGTAAGTCGGGATACACGTAGAATGCATGCGGCAGTCCTTTGTAGATGTTGAGGACGACGTCCACCCTGATCCGTTATGCTGTGTCAGTCTGTGTTGTTACAGAATAAGCATGCCTCAACGTACCCGTTAGACTTGAGCTCCTCTGCGTATGCCAGGCCTTCGTCCCTGAGAGGGTCCATTCCAGCGACTTGAACAACTGTGCATCGTTAGACCAGAATCCTGCGAAGATCAATCCTCAGGGAGACGAACGTGCTGGCGGCAAGCCCTTCAAGCTCTTGGCAAGGAGCGGGCTCGCCTGCGGATTGGCATCGGCGGACGGCAGGTAGTAGCCCCAGAACTTGTCCATCCGGAACTTGTTGACGATGGGCGCGGTTGCATTTTGCTCGTAGGAGTAGTACTCGTGCTTGTCCCGAGGAAAGTGGTCCGGGTGGCAAGTGACCGGGATGTTCAAGACTTGTCCAATGATGCCGGTGATGCCCTCGTCGCGCGCAATGTGCGACAGCACTGCGGCCTGGGTCGTTGTCAAACACTGTTCATGTCTTCATCCGGATGCCGTCGAACTTACAATGTTGGCGCCCGCACTGCCACCGCCCACGATGATCTTTTCGGGGTCAATCCCAAGCGCTTTCGCGTTGTTTTTGCACTGCACGGTCAGAGAGCGTTTCACAACGCACAAAGGAGTGGTCACTGCATACCCATAGAAGTGCATCCTTGGAGTCGTGAAGAGCGTACGGAAACGGATACTCCGGTGCCCTGCAAGCATGTCAGAAGAAACCAAGACCTGTCGATATCGGAGCGTGTTGCGTGCTACCTTCTGTAGTCAATGCTGACAACGACGGCCTTCGTTTGAGCAGCAACTTCGCGGTTGACCCCCTCCTCGGTTTCCGGGGTCCCAACCGTCCATCCTAGCCATCCGTCAGCCATGCCAGACTCGGGTAGGAAACAGAAACAGCAGCATGAGCATCGACCTACCTCCCCCGTGGATGTTGAAGTACAGAACGCTATTGGGCTCGCTTTTCAGTGGGCGGAGGATACGGATTCCGATCTTAGCGCCATCCCGGACCGTGATCTGGTCCTCTTCGACCGTGATGTCTTTTCCGATGACGGGAGTGACCGTGGGCAGCGCCGGCACCTTGTACGGCACCTTCCGGAACTCCTCGATTGGGAGGGCAAAGAGCTTGTCAGCGAGCGGCTCAATGGCCTGCTGCTTCTCCGCGACTTCGAGCCAGGACGGATCCGGGCTCGAGAGGTCGGCGTATCGTCTCGTTGGTGCCTCAGCCATAGTTCTCGTCACTGGGAGTAGAGTCGCGTTCGTTCGCCTACGGACGCGTAGAAAGGCGTGGAGAGGTCAAGGTAGCTAATTAAAACACTCGGTACGGCCTCAATATCCGAAGCTCTCCCAAGCGCCCCTCGTGACGCGGAATGGTTAGCCGAAGCCATCCCCCGCATCGGCCGATGCCAGCACGCCGACGCCCCACTCTTTACGGCTCCTAGTATAAGACGCACTCCTGAGCGTCATGACCTCCCCATGATCTCCCACGTCAACTGCAGCAAGAACATCAGCCATGCCTATCCCCGAGTACAAAGACATTGGGTCCCTGGACATTCTTGCCCAGCCGGACACCAGTGTGCTGGCGCGCAAGTCCGTTATTGTAACTGGAGGTGTGTATAAGTCTGGGCATTTCACGAGACAGTCCTCCGATGCTAAATAAACAGGTGCGAGCGGCTTGGGGAGAGCTTATGTCGAGGCCTTCAACAAGGCTGGGTATGATCTGCCCTTTACCGGCCGTGGCCTAAAGGCTAGATAGGACACTAACCAAAGACGCAGCGCCTTTGTTACCATCGCCGACTTTGACGAAAAAGCGGGCAAGGCCGTCGCAGAGAAACTAGCACCGTACGTAGTAGCCGTATCTCGGAGCCAACAGTCTAGCGTCTAACACACTTGCAGGAATGTCCAGTACATCAAGTGCGATGTCCGCAGCTGGGAGGACCAGGTCGCTGTCTTCGAAGGCGCCATCGCGGCGTCGCCGGAGCACAGCATTGACGTTGTCATCGCGAACGCCGGCATCGTCGGTGCAGACGACCTCTTCACCCTGGAAGGTAGCCCTTCGCCTTGCGCTCCCTTTTCCTCTGCGGGCAGCTTACGCTAACCACACGTGAGCAGATCCGACTGGCCCGCCGGTGAAGCCTAACCTCCGCATTGTCGAGATCAACCTGATGGGCACCATCTACACGACAAAGCTCGCCCTTCACTACTTCCGCCGCCAGCCAGAGGACGCGTCGCGCGACCGCTGCTTGATCATCAAGGGGAGCGTCGCCGCCTATGCGGACCAGCCTGGCTCGCCTCAGTACAACATCTCCAAGTGGGGTTCCCGGGGCCTGTTCAGAAATCTGCGTCGCACGATCTGGAAGGAGGGCATCCGGGTCAACTTTGTGGCACCGTGGTGAGTAGTCTCGAATCCAAGAGCATATCGGATCAGCCGAGACTAATTAATAACTTAGGTATGTGCGCACGCCGATTCTTTCCGAGAAAGTCATTGCGTACCTGGAATCAAAGGGCGTCAAGTTTGCAACCGTCGAGGACTGCACCCGTGCCATGATCCAGATTGCATCACGGAAGGAGGTCAATGGTAAGAGTGACGCTGGAGAACACTGTATTCGTGCAAAGCTATGAACTAATCCGCTCTAGGCCGGTCGCTTGGCATTGTGCCGCGGGAGGACGTGCCCGAGGGTTTCACAGATCTGGTGCACGACGACTACCAGGAAGGCGATTTCCTGAAGGGCTGGCAAGAGATCGTCTTGGCCACGGCACAGTCGATCGTGGATCTGTAGCTGCCAAGATAGCCAACATCTCCGTCTTAGTCTGTTTTCCCGTCTTCTAACTGATCAACCTCGCCTGCAACCTCGCCTTCCTTCACCATGTCTACAGCCACTGCATCCTCAAAGCGGAACTCGACCTCGTCGCCAAACTTGGCACCGATTTCTTCGAGCGTCAGACCAGATGTCTGCATCGTCATGTTAGCATTTGCGGCTTTGTGATCCATGTCTCGTCATTGAATTCTTCAGGTGTGAAGAGGAGCGCACCTCTGGAAACTGGAAAAAGATGTAAATCGTTCCAGACAGACACAACGCCATCATGACAAAGTAGTACTTGTAGCCAATCTGTGCAAACGCCAGCGAAGCGGGCGACGTGATCGCGATCGCCACCGAGTAGTACGTGACATAGGCAATGGAGGACCCGTGGCTGCGCAGGTGGGTAGGCCAAATCTCTGGCACGTATACGTAAGTGGTGTTGTCAAGAAAGGAGCACCAGAAAAGTATGTAGATGAAGTATAAGGCAGTGGCTGCGTTCAGTCCCGGCTTGTACGTAGTGCCAAGGTAGAACTTCTGCAAAACAGCCTCGATCACGAGCATGCAAGAGGTTGTGATGCCACCAATCACTGGTCTTTGTGTCAGTCACGGCAAATTAACAGCCCAAGGTAACTCGGAACGAACCTAGCAGGGGTACGCGACCGAACCGGTCAAGAAAGAACCCGTTAATCGATGCACCAATCGTGGCACACGTTACCCAAGCGATGGACATGCCCAGCTGGGTCACCGTCCCAAAGCCCAGGTTGCCGAAAAGCTCGGGTGTAAGGGTACCGACAACGAGTGTACCCGCACCAATGTTCATGATCCAGATGACAATGGAGCAGATGGCCCGTTTGCGCATGGCAGGTGTCCGTATGATGTACATCCAGTCGTGTGGTTTGCTCTACAGCTGGTATTGGCGCAAGTTTCCACTGGCTGTAGTCTTCATCGAGCTCAACTTACTCTGTCTGCATCCACTTGTGCCTTGATTTGAATCATCTCTGCGTGTGCGAATCGAACGCCGTCTCCTCCATCTGAAGAGTGGAGTGTTTCCAGAACTGCCTGTGCCTCTTCGTACCGCTCATGCTCCTGGCCTGATATCAGCAGGGGAAGTAAAGACAGAACAAAGGCAACAGTGTCAACAGAAGATCTTACCGTGAGCCACCGAGGGGACTCGGGGATGTAGTAAACCGATACCAAAAGCACCAGGGAGCTGACGATATAAAGGATAAAGGGCAAACGCCACTGGTAGGACTGGGTGACAAAATTGAACGCCAAGGCCATCACGCTGGAGAACACATACGCCACGGTGATCCCGACCCCATGGACGCTGGTGAGAAGGCCACGAGACGAAGCAGGTGCAATTTCGCTGATATATACGGGGTTGTTGCTGGTCAGAATCCCTGCAGCAACACCTGTCATAATACGGGCAACGATAAACATGGCGATGTGCACGCTGCCTGCGAGGAGGGACCCTGCCACGACAAGAGTGATGGCGGCAATGGCATTGCAGATGCGGCGGCCGTATCTGTTGGAGATGGGAGCTTGGATGATGGAGCCGATGAATGCGCCACCAAGAAACCTATTACACATTAGAGTCATGAAAAGCGGAAGCCCGAACTTGGTTACTCACCCCCCTATGATGCCGCTTATGATCGAGTCGGAATTGTCGTGGTTAAGGTACTTTTCGATAAACGAAGTTTGCGCCAGCGTTCCTGTGATGATGTTGTTGGAGTATCCAAAGACAAAGCTTCCCCATCCCGCAACCAGAACAATGATCACGTTCCGTCTTGTCAACTTTGGGACGCGAAGCTCATTCGCCTGTTCAACGTCATATTGAAGCTGACCCTGCTCTGGGGTCGATAAAGCCATTGTATGTTCCAATTATCTCACGACTTGGTGAGCAGGAGATGCCTTGAATCTTTGTTTGATTTGTTCTCTTTTATTTCCCAGATCTGTGTATTTCGTGTTCTTCTCTCTGGTATTATTCAACGCCATCTAAATTACAGCATATCAGAATCGAGCACCACAGTCCCCTATACGGAAAATGAACTCCATCCCGGTGTCAACCGAAATAGATGACGCCTCTTCTTTTTTTTCCAGCCTCCAGGAATAGATGCTGATCAACTCGCAACGCAGAATAACAAGTGGTCCATGGATGCCTACGTATCTTACTCCGTACGCCGACGTACTCGTAGGCCGAGCTAGTACCCCGCACCCCACAAAATTTCTGTGGGGTAGTTCCGCGGCAATGCCGGCAATCAACCAGGAACTGAAATTAAATGTCACCCTATTGCCGTCTTAGTTCATGACGCCCCTGATAGCAAGAGGGGAAGGCCTAATACGCAAACAATGGCTCCTGTAGATAGTCAAAGAAGTGCTTTACATACGAGGGATATTTCCTGTTAGGCATAAAAACAATACATTGTGTTTTACATTTGAAGACATAGAACGTAATAGATATATGATTCCACCTATCATATTACTTTCTACAATACAATATTTTATCGTGTCAAAAGCCCACAAGACCTAACAATGTTGGAACTATGGCCCTATGCCAATTCATTTGCGTCGAGTTGATGAGAATGCTTGTTTGTTGGAGTTGGAAAAATCTACCACCAAGACAGCTCAATAAACATGATAGAGACCAGCCCCAGAGTCAACCGACAGATTTACACCAGTGATTCCAGCTGCAAAACTCGTGTTCAAAAAGAGGACTCCCTCGGCAACTTCTTCCGGGTCGGTCAGCCGGTTTTGCGGACTCTCCTTCTTGGTGTCCTCGTAGAACTTGTCCGGCATGCCGGCTCCGATCATAAGAGGCGTTGGTATGAAGCCCGGGCACACAGAGTTGACGCGGATCTGATGTGGCGCGTACTGCCGGGCATCGACACGGGTGAGCACGTATACGGCGTGCTTACTGCTGGTGTAGGCCGCCAGGTCCGAGAGCACGGCGAAGCCAGCAAGGGAGCACGTGTTGACGATAGACCCCCGGACGTTTCGTTCAGCTTTGGCACCGGAAAAGATGGGAAGCGGCTCCTGCTTCAGCATCTGTTGGATCTCGTACTTTTCGCAGAGATAGACCTATGTTCGTTAGCATTGTTTACAGCTCGACAGCATTCTTCTGTGCGGATTGTCCACTAACCCCCTTTTCGTTCACTTGGATCGTTTGGTCAAACACAGCCGTTGTCGTCTCCGTAGTACGTATGCCCCCGCGTGCGACACCAGCGTTGTTCATTGCAAAGTCAACTCGGCCAAAGGCATCGACGCACGCCTTGACCATGGCCTCGACCTCAGCCGCGACGGCAACATTGGCAATGTACAACACAGTCTTGGCTGACGGTTCAATCTCTTCGACTAGCCGTCGGCTCTCGTCGAGTCCAGCTTGGTTCAGATCGACAAGAAAGAGTTTCTGACAGCCGCGTTCGGCGAATTTAAGGGCGATGCTCCTCCCAATGCCTGTCAAAAGTCAGTTTCATCTTCTCATTATTCGCATGTCTACAGTAGTCTCCCCGGTATTCCATAGCCTACCTGAACCAGCACCGGTGATCAGAGCTGCGCCAATTTTGATAAGGGGGTCCATTTTGATACCTCTCTGTCACAAGGCGTATGTGGTAGAATAGTATCGTATTGATTTTGATCAACACCCGCAGCTCGGTATAAAACGAGGTGATACTTTCGCTTACGCCTTTTCAAGAGGCGTCGGCATCGGCATGTGTCTTCCGCGGATGCCAAGGCGGGGTACCGATACGGGCTTGTCGCCGAAGCCGGCGCTTTTTTTATCACGGGTCACCTCGGGGTCGGTCTCACGGGTCGGCCAATGCCGAATGAATGGTAATGTGATGTGTGTATCAAGTTTGGAGAGGAGCTAGGCCACCTTGAGAAATTTGCCCGGAAATTGTCCTCCGTGGCAGACCACGTAGTATATAACAAATATTGACTTTTGGGGGCATCTCTGCTGTAGGAATGGTGGCTACTGCAACAGGAACTTGTCTCCCAAAATCTTGAACAGCATCCTCAGCATCCAAAGAGTCATGGGTCTTTTCGAGTCAGGTGGCACCGCACTCTTGACGGGTGCAGCTGCTGGTACGTTCTGTGGCTTCCTGTCAACGACCCGTATGCTCACAATCCCCAGGCATCGGTCAGGCGGCAGCTGTTGCTTTTGCTGAGGAAGGCTGCCAGAAGATCGCCATTGGCGACATCAACACCCATGGTCTCGAGAAGACCAAGCTGCTCATAGCCAAGAGCAACCCAAAGGCCGATGTCTACGCAGCGCATCTAGACGTGACAGACGAGGCATCGGTGGACAGGTTTCACGCCGACGTGGTGCAACGGTTTGGCCGCATCGACTTTGTCGTAAACAACGCAGGCTATGGCCACCCCGCAACACCGGTCCACGAGCTACCCGAAGAGGAGTGGGACAAAACGATTCGTGTCAACCAGAGAGGTGTAAGATACAACCAACGCAATAAAAAGGAAACTACATGCAGAAAAGTGAGAGCACTAATAAAAACAGGTGTTCCTCTGCGAAAGAACGCAGCTTATACAGATGTTGAAGCAAGATGTTCCCGCTGGGCTGAAGAATCGCGGCAGCATCGTCAACGTGACCAGCCTATGCCAGACGGCCCCCATGGACAACTACTCGGCCTACTCGGCGAGCAAAGGTGGCGTGCTGGCTCTCAGCAAGAGCGATGCTCTCGACTACGGCCCGGAGAATATTCGCATAAACTGCGTCGCGCCGGGCAACACCGCTACGGATATGCTGGTGGCGGCGGCAGGCGACGAGGGCTTGCGCCACTTGGCAGAACACACACCGCTGCGGCGAAATGCCACACCGGCAGACATTGCAAATGCCATTGTCTGGATATCCAGCACAAAAGCGTCGTTTGTCACGGGTACCACGTTGACCGTGGATGGCGGTTATAATTTACGGACTGGACCGTAGCAGTAGCTCAGAACAATACGCTATCCTGCCAAACCTAGTTGTTTAGTCTGCAATCTGTCTATACCATAACACATCAAACGGTCTTACAGACAGGGACTGAAGCAGCGCGACGTAAAAGTGCAATTTCAATACCATTCCAGGCATGCCTCTTCGTGCTGTTATCAGTGCTCGCTAATCTTTGTGACGGTGGATGTCTGTGACGCTATGTCTGACCTTCTTTCCTGTGGCACTAATAATAGAGAGACACTGCACTCTCTATGAATGCAGATGTGGATGGCCAGCGCCATTTGAAGGAAAGCCCCTCGATGTCCCAAAGGTTCGCGTTAAGACTCCGGCCACCATCACGTAGAGCGCGGTTGCAATTGAGTCATATCTTCTTTCGTCTATAGGGATGTCGATGGCTACCAGGCTGTAGAGGATAGCAATGATTTCTGTAGAACGCCCCGTCCTTTTTCCATTTTTTCGAGCCACGAATGCTTCGTTTTGAACTGCCACAATAGGAAACAATTCGGATCTGTACTCACAACGCTAGTCCCTCTTATCTTTCCTTTTCTTGCCTAATTGGGACACCGGCTTTCTGACGTTGATACGTTACCTTTCGCAGGCTCCTGCATTAATCCTGTCCACGGCAGTGACTGCCACAATAGGAAATGATTCAGATCTGTACGGAGTGCTCGCAACGCTAGTCCGACCCCCCCTCATCTGTTTTTTTTTCTTGCCTAATCGGGACGCCGGCCTTTCTTCCGATATCCGAGCATACATCCTGATTGCTGTGCGGCTATCTTTCGCAGTTTCGTATATTTATCCTATTTACCATAGTGAGCAGTCGATTCCTCTCGCCTTCGCGTCATGGCTGTTCACCCTCTTGCCGACTTGTCCGCCGAGGAAGTGGTGCAGGCAGCCACACTGATCCACGATCTGCACCCGGACACCAGGCTCTCCTTCAAGGCCATCACCCTCGAAGAGCCCGACAAGGCGCTGACGTTGCGGTATCTCGAGGCAGAGCATGCGGGCCTCTCTGCGCCGCGGCCAGACCGGGTTGCGTTTGTGTCCTACTACGTTCGCGGAACCGTAAGTAGATACTACCGAGACACTACAGACGGCTCTTCGTATTGACAGCATTCGCAGGCCCGTTTCTTCTCTGCGCTAGCCAACCTCGACCGCGGCAAGGTCGAGACGGAAGAGGAGAAGGATGCAGGCGTGCATGGCAACGTCGATTTCGCCGAGGTGCTCGAGGTGGAAAAGGCCGTGATGGCGTGTCCTGAGGTGCAGGCCGAGATTGCGCGGCTGCAGCTGCCGGACCACCTCGAAGTCGTGCCGGAGCCGTGGGGGTTTGGCTCGGACGGCGACAACGACCTCGGGCGCATGTTCCAGGTGTACATGTTTCTGCGGGACAAGACGGTCCAGGACAGCAACCACTACGCCCGGCCGCTGGCGTTCTCTGCCATCTACGACCCGTGCGCCATGCGGCTGCTGCGCATCCAGCACATGGCCACCGGCGCCGACCACACGGTCGCAGCCGCGACCGCTCCGTACAAAGAGAAGCCCGGCAGCGACTACGTCCCCAGCAGCGTGCAGCTCCGCACGGACCTGAAGCCGCTGCACGTCGTCCAGCCACGCGGGCCTAGCTTCGCGATCTCGGCAGACCGGGTCCTGCACTGGCAGAAATGGGAGATGCGGGTGGGCTTCAACTACCGCGAGGGCGTGGTGCTGCGCGACGTCCGCTACGACGACCAACCACTGTTCTACCGTGTGAGCCTCAGCGAGATGTGCGTTCCCTACGGCGACCCACGCTCGCCGTACCACCGCAAGATGGCCTTTGACCTCGGCGACGTCGGCGCCGGCATGGTGGCCAACAACCTGCGTCTCGGCTGCGACTGTCTCGGCAGCATCGCGTACCTGGACGGACTGGTCTGCAACCGAGACGGCCAGCCGGTGGTGATGCCCAACGCCATGTGCATCCACGAGCAGGACAACGGCATCGGCTGGAAGCACACCAACTACCGCACAGAGAGTGAGCATTCGGACGCACCGCGGAACGAGAAAGACACGCACTCACCTAGGATATACAGATGCCCATGTCGTTCGGAACCGGGAGCTCGTCATTCAGACCATTCTGACCGTGTCCAACTACGAGTGAGTGTCTCGTGTTGGACGGAAACAACGTCCGCGTCTGACCCGTATGCAGGTACATTCTCATGTTCATCTTCAACCAAGCCGGCGAGATGGAGTACCAGGTGCGCGCGACCGGTATGCTGTCCACAACCGCCAGCGACGAAGGCCTCAATGTCGATTTTGGCACCGTCGTCCACCCCGGCGCGCTGGCCTCGTTCCACCAGCACATCCTGTCGCTCCGCATCGATCCTGCGATTGGCAGCTACACGGACGGCAACACGGTCGTGCAGCAGGAGGCCCAGCCGATGCCCATGGACGCCTTCAACCCCTTTGGCAACGGGTACCGCGCGGTGAAAACAGAGATCCGCACAGAAGGCGGCCTGGACCTGGACTGGGCCAAGTCCCGTGCATTTGCCGTCAAAAACCCGCACAGGACCAACCCCGTCAACGGCCTGCCCATCTCGTACAAGCTCGACTTTCCGCCGATACCCCCTCTGCTATCGCATCCAGAAAGCTACAATGCAAAGAGGGCAGAGTTTGCCGACCACCACCTGTACATCACAAAGTACCGTCCGAACGAGCTGTACCCGGGCGGGAAGTATACCAACCAAAGTGAGTCCATCCACCTTGGAAATGAAATGATGGCCAAGCCGCTGACACGTTTCAACAGGCCGCGGGCACAGTGGCATCAAGAGCTGGATCGAGAAACACCATGCTGCAACGGTTGACGAGGATGTTGTTCTCTGGGTCCAGTTTGGCCTCAACCATTTCCCACGCATCGAGGACTTCCCGGTGATGTACGAGCGGACATTCTCCATTCCTCTCCCATCTTCTTGCCTGCTAACAAACACAGGCCCGTGGAGAAGGTCAGCGTCGTTCTGCGGCCGGTGAACTTCTTCCCAAGAAACCCGGCGCTGGACGTGCCGCCGTCTACCCAGGAGACGAACCAGTCGGTATTGGTGTCCGGGGAGAAAGATGGCTGTGGCAGTGGTTGTGCGAAGCTTTGAGGAACGTGCTCGATCTAATTCACTCTATAAATAGTCTATGTTGAATAGACGACGTTCCCTCACGTATTACAACAGATAGCGTATCACCAAAGGCCTCCTCAACACGTCTCAGCAAGTGACAAAAGAAACGGGATAACGAGTGAAAAACAAACATGGCAGTCTATAGTCTAAAATGCTTTTGAAACGAGGCATGACAAAGAAAAGAAAGAGAGTGTAAACCACTGCAGGCAGAGTGGCCGCGCGCACGAGGCACACGTAGAGAGAAAGACAGGAAGACAGAAAGGCAGACACCAACTACTCGGCCTTCTTCGACGCCTTGGTCCGCAGCTTCATCAGGCCAAAGACCAGCGCATAGCTCGAGAAGGCGTACAGAACGGTGATGGCTGCGTTCCGCCAGCCGTCGTAGTAGTGGTGGATGTTGAGGTCGTACAGGTAGCCGCTGCCATCGGTGTACTGGCACACGCGGCAGCCCGACGTGGCGTCCGGGTTCGTCAGGTTGACGTGCGCCCCCATGCCGCCGAGGTACGTCGACAGGTACTCGCCGCACGTGCCGTTGACCGGGTCGAAGATGGCAAACTCGCTCTCGTCGCACACGACCTTCTGGCCCCAGATGCCAAAGGTCAACATGGCGTTGACGATGTAGGTGAAGGGGTTGATCCAGTACATCCAGTAGCGCCAGAACACGTTGAGCTGCACGTAGGGCACAAAGACGCCGCAGAACAGGGTCATGATGCTGATGAGCAGCGGGTTGACGAGCGCGGCGAACACGGCGTTGGGCGCGTAGGCGGCGATGAACTGGCCGATGCCCGTGTAGACAAACTCGTACACCCACATCATGAAGAAGATGGCGCCGGAGCGGTTGGAGTCGTGCGGCAGGCGCCACACGGGCCAGTACCAGCAGGCAAAGTACAGCACGGCGCAGATGCACAGGTACGGGAACTCGGACACGATCAGGGCGGTGACAAAGGCCACCCACGAGTACATCTTGGACTTCTTCTCGCGCGCGTCGTAGATGTCGCGGCGCTGGATGAAGAGCGGCTGCAGCTGGTTGATGACGCCGGGCGCCACAAAGACAAAGTTGAAGATGGTGAAGAGCCGCAGCTGCAGGTCGTTGACGCTGTTGTGCACCCGCCAGAAGGAGAAGCCGTTGAGCAGGGCCGAGATGATGTGCAGCGAGAACTTGTTGTTGACGTAGGCCGTGTTGCGGAAGAGCGCAATGTTCATGCGCTTCGTGACGATCTTGATCTGCTCCCACATCGGCATGGCGAACTCGTGGCCGTCGTCGCCGGTAATGTTCGACGGCGCGGCGGCGGCATCGGCGATCATGCGGTCCAGCTCCGCGGCCATGGCGTGCTGCTCCTGCGACTCCAGCCAGATCTGGTGCCAGTCCTTGTCCTTGACCTCTTCGATGCCGCCCGTGACGACGTCAATCATAAACTCGGCCGGGTTCGCCTCCTCGGGGCAGATGGCGCCGTATTGGCCAAAGTACTGCTTGACCGTGTTGCCGTTTTCGCCAATGTCGCCAAAGTACACCGTCTTGCCGCCCTTGGCCAGCAGGAGGAGGGTGTCGAACTGGGCAAACAGCTGCGCCGACGGCTGGTGGATCGTCACCAGCACGGCCTGGCCCACATCCGCCAGCTTGCGCAGGAAACGGACCGTGTTGTAGGCCGACTGCCCGTCCAGACCCGAGGTCGGCTCGTCCAGGAAGATCAGGATGCTCGGCTTGGCGACAAGCTCGACACCAATGGTGACGCGCTTGCGCTGCTCCACAGACAGGCCATTGCCAACGGTGCCAATCAGGGTGTCGGCCAGGTCGTGCAGTTCCAGGAGATCGATGATGGTTTCGACGTACTTGAGCTTCTCGGCGCGCGGGACGTCACGCGACTGGCGGAGCAGCGCGGAGAACACGAGCGCCTCGCGGACGGTGGCGTACGACTCGTGCACGTCGAGCTGCTCGCAGTAGCCGGCCATGCGCTGGAACGACAGCGGCAGCTCGCGGCCGTCGACCAGGATCGAGCCGCGGATCGTGCCGTCGGTCTTGCGCTGGGCGAGCACATCCAGCAGCGTGGTTTTCCCGGCACCCGACGACCCCATGAGGGCGCCGAGCATGCCCGGCTTGACCCAGCCGTTGACCTTGTCCAGCAGGACGCGGTCGCCCGTCGGCGTCTTGACCGTGTAGACGAGATCCTTCCACGTGAAGACAGACTTGTTGCGCACCAGATTGCCGTCGTCGACCTGGACAGGCTCGTCGGTGGTGGTCCGGGGTGCGTTCTTCTCCGCCTGGGCCTCTTCGTCGCCGCTCTTGGCGTGCAGCTGGTGCTCCTTGAGCTTCTCGCGCGGGATCAGCAGCGACGAGCCCTTGCTGCCAGCGGCCTTCCAGCGGGTGGTGAAGAAAATGGTCAGCACGGCGAAGAAGCCCCACCAGCCCCACAGGACACCAAAGTTGCGCCACATCTGGGAGTGGTGGTAGTGCAGCGAGCTCAGGTACTGATCGCCCGTGACAGAGTCGGCCCCGGGCAGCGCGCCGCCCACACCAGCACACGCCTTGTTGCCAGACGCGACGTCGAGGTAGCCGGGGCCGTTGGGGATCAGGTTGTTGCCCGCGCACACGATGTTCTGGTCGTGAAACTCGTTCGACAAGGCCGTCTGGAAGGCATAGGCGAAGGGATCCGTGTAGTAGAGCTCGACAAACCAGTTCTTGATCTTCGGCTTGGGGATCATGTAACCCGCGTACATAACCAGACCCTTGACAACTGTGCCGCTGATTTTGGAGGCGGCCTCAAAGGTGCTGAAGGCAGCGCCGATGCAGCGGAAGAGGGCAGTGAGGCACTGTTGGTTAGTAGGCTTCACCAAGATTTATAGAGGAACGGAAAAACTCACGAGAGTGGTCGTGAAGAGCGTGGCCCAGAAGATAAAGAAGGCAGCCGCAGTGCTCTTCAGACCGGTCATCCAGTACAGCACGATGGCAAAGAGGGTGCACTGGGCGAGCAAGACGGGGAAGTCGGCGGTGATCTGCGCGAGGCAAAAGGCCGCCGGGTGGTGCATGGCAAAGCGCTTGTGCTTGGTCAGAATGGGCCGCCCCTTGAAGGACTCGGTCACCTCGGACATGGCCGCCATGGAGTTGTACAGGAGCGTGAAGAACACCGCACCGCCCTTGGTGAACAGGCCGGTCGAGTCGTCGGGCGCGTCGTAGAAGCACGAGCCGGCGATCAGGGCCATGCACAGCGACAAGACCTGCCGGATGAGAAACGTGCTCTTCTCGCCCCAGAGGATCTGGTACTGGCGGCGCGTGCAGAACATCACCTGGGCCCAGAAACTGGTCGTCAGGTTGCTGCCCTTGGGCAGATGCTTGGACTTTTCCCAGGCCACCGAGTGCTTGAAGTCCTCGGTGCGGGTCGCCGCCAGCGTGCTGTCCGGGTAGTCGTACTCGGCCACGGCGTTTCTGCAGATATCCGAGTTCTGGTATTCGGCATAGATCGCGTCGGCCGTCCGCGGAAACCGGTTCTCATAGCCGGGCTTGATCTTCCGCTCCGTCGGGACAGTGACACCCGTGAGGAAGTCGCCTAAAGACAAACGTTAGTCATTGGAACCCGTCGTTGCAAAGGGGCAGTCAGTCGTACCGATATTGGCGCCCTCCGTGTACACAAACCCAAGATTCTCCATGAACCCCTTCGCCTCCGAGGCAGGGCCATAGTAGATCTCCTTCCCCTCGTCGAGCACCAGCACCTTGTCGAACAGGTTGTAGATGCCGTTGCCCGCCTGGTAGAGCGTCACAATGGTCGACAGCCCCAGCACGTCGGTCATGGCGCGCAGGGCCTTTGCCCACTCCAGGGCCGTCGACGCGTCCAGGCCGCGGGTCGAGTTATCCCAGCAATACACCGAGGCGCGCGTCGCAAGACACTCGATGATGGAGACACGTTTCCGCTCGCCGCCGCTGACACCCCGCACAAACTCGTTGCCGACCTTGGTGTCGGCCGTGTGGGCAATGCCCATGGACTGCAGCAGGAACTGCCGCGTCTCCTCCGTGTACTCGTCCACGCTCTGGGCCCCGTCTGGAAGATGGAACGGGATCTTGAGCTTTGTCGCAAAGTCCATCGTCTGCCCAACCGTCAGGCGCGGGTAGAACAGCTCCTCCTCGGTATTCATGATGATCTGGCCGTGGTAGGCCTCGGCCTCTTCCGCGGTCATGTTGCCGAAGCGGACGTCGCCTTCAACCGACTTGTAGCCGCCGTCGCGGTGGTTGGCGAGCATCTTCAGCAGGGTCGTGCATCCGGAGCCGGGCCGGCCCAGGACAAGCAGCATCTCGCCGGGCTTGACACAGCCGTGGCTGTCCGACAAGATGCGCTTCAGCGGCGGCTTGTGCATGCGGTCCTTGATCAGTTGCGGGACGTTGAACTGGGACAGCATGTTCTCCTTGACAGCGGCCTCGGCAGAGGTCACTTCCACGGTCAGGCCCTTCCAGGTCACGCCGAGCTCGCGCTTCTTGAATCCGGCAGCGGCTTCCCGCTCGGCGTTCCGGATGACCTGCGGCGTCATGCTCCATTCCGCCGCCTTCTTCTTCCCCGAGGCCGGGGCCTGCGAGGGGAAGAGAGCATCGAGGGTCTTGTTGTTTTCGCCCTCGTGGGACTTCTCGTTGGAGACTGGGAGACGGTTGGTCCGGTAGTTGTCGTGGTCGACCGGCGTCTCGGAGTCGTCTGAGTTCTCGTATTGGTCCATGGCGAAAACAATGATGGCCAAATCGAAAACTGGAAGTCCTAGGGAACACAAACACTCGAGGAGGGGGGGCGGAATTGTCTATATATGCCTGCGCACTTGTAGTCTACCGCGCATCTGTAGAGGCCGAATCCTCCGTAGAGACGCGGCGGCCCCTATTTTCCACTCCTCGCACGTTCCGAATCATAACAAAGGAGTGCATTGTACCTTTTTGCCTTGCTCTAAGTGGCCGCCGCCACCGACCCAAATGAAATGGAAGATATGTGCATGGTTCTGTGTACATATCGGCTCCGTGTCAATACAGCGGGCATTCGGCCTTAGTTTGAGACGGCCAAGGCGTGGACTGGGTCCGATGGTGCCGCGCTACCGGATCTAGAACGGAGCGCGAAGAACCCAACAAATCCTAGGCTGGGTAGGGTTTCAAAACTACCTGTGGGGGTGCCGAGGCATGGAATACCTGATTTATGGGGATTGATTGGTTTTTCGGCCACTGCATTGCACGCTGGTAGCTTACGTCGCCTGCATTGCAGCCCGTTATTGGCTATTTCTGCGCCTATCTGGCGTGCTCGCCGGCTCGCGTCAATGTCAGTCCCGATTCTGACTACGCCATACGGAGGATTCTACGCCGTTGTGGCCGGGAGGCAATGTACTCAGTACGCCGTACGCATACGGAGCACTCCGTATCTCGCTCGCAGTGGGCCCCCGGCAGACATGACGACCAAAGGCGATGTGTTGGTCCCAGGCAGACAACTGCCAGCTTGACCGAGATGGTTGTTGGCGGAACATGCCCATCCAAGGCCACAACATCGCCAAAGAGCCTTTGGGCTGTCGCAGCTCATGAGGATTATCAGAAGCATTCCACCGCGTAGGAAATAGGAGGTCGCTCATCAAAAGGGGCATGCTCCGTACCGTATATCCGCAAATCTAGAAAAGCCGGGATCCACGCTGAAGATAAGACTCGACCAGGCCCTAAGCCGGGCAGTGGTAATGGTGCCGGGGGGCCGTGGCGGGATAACTATTATACGGGGTAGGATACGTAGAATGGCAGCCATTTCCAATACGAGGGCTCGCGTTTCCCCTGAGTCGATCTAGAAATAATACGGAGCATGGGGGAATAGGAGGCGCATTTCCGCACTGGGCAATGTTTTGGTGCCTCGGGGGTTCGGGGTCCCCTGGCGCTACGCTAGCATCCCTGCCATTGCTAGTGTAGATCCGTCCGCGGCTGAGATGGGCCGCGAACACACGTGGGGCTCGGAGCGAAACGCGAGACGCGAGGTGCGAGCTGGGAGCGAGCTGGTCGGGGGCGGTACTACAAAGGTCCGCGGTGCGAGCTGCAGCGTCCCACGTAAGCTCTTGTTTTGTCTGAGGTCAGACATGTCAGATACGGTATGTCGAATATGCGTGGAATTGCCCTCGAGAAATCCAGTCTGTTGGCTACCTCGCCTCGGTCTCTTGTCTCTCTTGTCCCCAGCACCAGAGTCTCCATGGCACCCAATCAGCGGTGGTGGTGAACAACCCTAAGCCGCCAGTCTGACGGATAAGTAACGGTGCCGGCGCAGTCCAGAAGGTCCAGATGGAGGCGGCGTATCTTACAGAGTATGCAAGGGCCAAAACAGACACGATGGTGTCCACCATTCTTATCGGGCATAACACCGACGGCACAGTTATGCCCGTGGTCATTGCAGCGCGGTGTGGAGTGTGCACGAAACGACAGACGTTCCGGTTGCAGCCAGAATCACACAATAAAGAATGGAGCGGCTTGTCCGCAGATGATGGTAACCGAGGGCATCGCAGAGCAAAATGGCCAGGTATTATCATGAGCTAGTTCGTCTGGCTAAATCCGAAGCCATCATCAAGGCGACTGAAAAAAACAACAAGCAGAATGCCATATCGGCTAAGACGTGCCAATATCTCCCCGCCGCCCATTTGTCATTCGTTATGGCTTGGTGGCGCGTTCACATGGGCTTCTTTTGCGATGTGATCCTGACCCGTTTCGTCTTCAGCGTCTGATCGAACATTGATTAGCAGTATCCGTGAAAGCATTGCCCCAGCGTCTGTGCAGCCACTTGGATGCAAACTACGGCAGCAAAGATCGTCCTCTGCGTTTCTGGCCGCGATGCTTATCAGACGCCCAAACCCACTCACTTGAAGGATTTGGGAGATGATATAGTGAACCTTTAGAAAGTCTGCGTCTGGCATCGGTATCTCGGTGCTGTGGCTGACGAACTGGACCAATGGAGATCCGCTTTTAGAGCCAAACACTGCCATTGTGTACTTGAAAAAGTCCTTCTTAATATAAAAATCCTGATTGTATCGTCAGAGATCATGTATTTTGCTAAATGGCACCAGGCAACTGTGAAGGATATAACATACGTTGCCTTGTGGAAGGAATGAAAGCTCATATTCGCCGAAAAACCGATGTACGCTGCTGTCGAGAGTCATTGCATTGGCCCGCTGGTTGATGGTTCTAGCATCAATCTTGTCGCGGAGTGCCGGAAAATATCTGTGGAGGTCGAACCATATGACGGCTTTGTTGTGTGTTTGCACGGCGTCAGATTCGTCAAACGAGCCCAACGCAAAAGGAATGATGTGGGCACAGTCAACGTGGCTCGCAAGTGAACCGACAGGGGGCATCACGAGCCCATCGTCGCAGCTCTTAGCGTCGTAGCTCCCAGTATACACGCATCTGTAGCCATCCCGAAGCAGGCAGTCGTTGCGCATATTTCCCTGGTCTCGTCTTGTCGACGCCTCGATCGTCGCCATAGCATCGTCGATGGCGTCTGCGGCATCTGCGCTTGGATGTTCCGGGAGAGGCAACGGGGCCTGCCCACCGGACAATTTGACTGTGGCATTTTCTGCGTTAGACATAAAGATTATAGGAGGAGTGGAAGGCTCGAGGAAATATATATATCAGATCACTGAAGCATACATGGTTTCAGAACGGCGTCAAGCAGGTGATTGGCGAAATTGACGAGGCGTTGGTTCTCGTCCCCGCAAATCCCCAAGTCGGAAAGAAAGACTCTCTTGCCGTCTTGGTCCAGGTGGTCGAGGAAAGCGCGGAGAATGCTCGCCGCTCCGTAGCTGGTGTCGCCGAGTTTGTCGAGCCTAATTTGCGCTTCTAGTACATCGAGACTGGTGTCGGACAAAGCCGGTGACAGAGATGGCGACGCAGACGGATGCTCAGAAAGAAGCGGAAGACGTCTCAGGGGATATATGGAAGACATTCCGACCTGCACCGTATCCGAAATAACCGTTCTGTGGGGAAGGACACTCTGTTCGAACTCAGGCCTTGATGGGATACAAGCAAACGAGGATAAGCAAACGAGAATACCCAGGCATGAAAATCTATGTAGAGATGGGCGACCGAGCACCTGGAACGTCATATCTGCGAGAAGAGCTGGGGAAGCTCACCCTCTGATTGGTCGGAAATACTGCCGTGTCACACCGCTTGTGCGGTGGGGCACGCCTGCAGGGTTTTCACCAGGGCCTAGGGCCCACTTGAATTAATAATAACAACACACTTTTTACCCCCTTTGGCCTACCTTCTGTAATATCCTGAATCCCCACATCTAGTGCGAATATTATCGACACACTGTATCCGTACGGAGTACATATTCGCAGATAAAAATGAGGGCGTTATAATTTTCCTGCCTTAAAACTCGGGCATTATATAATGCCTGAGGCATGTTTATCCATCTTTTTCCCGCCTGTCATTTCGTTTTTCTTCCGCAAACGCTCCCTATTGCTCTTTTCGACCCTTCCACGGCATGCGGCTTATTCTGCCTCGCATGATCCGCTGACGCGGGCACAACCCTGGGGGCATGGGTAAGAAGGGTCAAACTGCCACAGGAAATAGGGATCCGTCTCGTTTGTCAGGATCTCGCCCAGCAGGCGAGATGCGTCTGGCAGGTCGGCGCTCTCCTTGAAGATCTCAAGAGAAGACACCCGGATCTGTCCCCAGCCTTTTCGGATCAGGGTGTCGATCGTCGTCCCGTAGATGTACTCGCGGAGGCCAGCCCAGCGGATAGCCGATGCGCACATGGGGCAGCTCTCGGCATTGGTGTACAACGACAGCGACTTGAAAGCTTCCTTGGCCTCGGTGGCCGTCAGCTTGTACGGGCCGGTCGGGTCCGTCAGAACGTCGCTGCAGTTGTTGATGGCCGCGATTTCGCCTGCAGAGACACATGAGCGACTTTGTGGGGACCAGTGGCGTGGGCAAGAAACATACCATGGAGGATGGGGTTGGGGTTGGTGGTCGAGTTGCCATTGCTGTTGGCACCCGTGCACACCAGCGTGCCCAGGCCGGTCGTGTCGGTGTGGTTCACGATGACGGCCCCGAAAGCAGGAAAGGGACACGGGTGGCCGAGGGCCAGATTCGCCTGTCGCATCCAGTACGCCCGGGTCGAGAAGTCGACGCTGTTGATCGTCAGACCCTCCTCGGCGATGACGGGCGAGGAGGGCCATCCGCCGAAGACAGTGGTGGCCAAGTGGCTATGCGCCGTGGCCAGTTCGGCGATGGCACCGCACAAAACCAAAAGACGCTGGGCAAGCATGTTTGTCGATTTCCGAAAGTACGCAGAATAGAGCTTCCGAGGCAAGTTTCCCTGCCAAGGGATGAGCAAAGAAAGGCAGTCAACTGTATTAAAGCAACTGCGTACCATGTTGATCGTCAACTGTTTAATTACCACACAGATAGGAGGTCGCCGCCATGGGGCGACCGGGGCCGGAAGACGGATATCCACGGCGGCCGGCAGCCTCGGTGGTCGGAGGACGTCTACTCCGTACGATAGAAGACACAAGTCCCGTAAAAGTACGATGGGTCAAAGGACCCAGATCTGTTATGCCTGGGGCGCGAGAAAACAGTGGGACTTATCATAGCCATGCCAATCGCCGTGGGCAGACATGCTCGGCCGGGACTCGGCCGAGACCACAGGTGGTGTGCAAGATACAAATGAAGCGATATGTTGTTGGATTTTCAGGACCATGCACCTCGCTGTAACCACTTCACTCTCTCCTTCATCACGCGCCCAACACAAGTCACAATGGTCATCACAGCTGTCGTCACGGAGACGGAGGAGTCGATCCGCCTGATAGCGGCCAAGGAGGAGTTCACCCTGCCGCATGCAGAGGTCTCTACAGGCCGCGTGCAGCCCATGGAGCACGGGCCGGACAAAAAGGTCGACTTCGGTGCCCTAGTCTACGGCATCGACCTCAACAACTTTACGGACGCCGACTTTGAGCTCATCTCGGACGCGCTGCACAAACACAAGCTGCTTGTGTTCAAGGAGCAGCCGCAGATGCTTAAGCCCCAGCAGCAGTATCGCCTGACCTCCAGCTTTGACCCCGAGGAAACCACCGGTGGCTTTGCCCACGGCAAGGACCCCTTCCTTGTCCACCACAATGGCCTTGACATTTACGGGATCCCGAAGCGCCCGGCGATCCCGGTCCAGCCCCAGGTTCATATTCTCGGCCGCGGGCCCCTGGGTGACGACCACTACGGGTTCCCGCCGGGCTTCGAGATCCAGGGCATCGACCACCGCGAGTTCCATCTTCCGCCGCATATCTCAGACGAAGAGAGGGAGGCCGGGGCGTCGCGCTTCTATCAGTGGCACTTTGACGGCTCGCTGTACAACATTCCGCCGCCGCGGGTCGGCTGTCTGCTGGCCGTGAAGACGCCCAAGGGACCCGATGTCACCGTGCGGTGGGACGACGGCACTGGCACCGAGATGACAATCCCACCCGGCGCCACGGCGATGGTCGCAGGCAGCCGTGCCCTGGCTTTGCTCGACGAAGCCACGCGGAATACGGTCATGCACAGCCGCATCGAGTATGCACCTCACGCATTCTACTGGATGTCCAAGGCACACAGCAGCCGCCTAGGCCACCTGGTCGAGACGGAGGGTCTGGAAATCCCCCTGGATGAGCTGCCACCATGGACCGCCGACAAGGTGTGCATCTACCCCATGGTGTGGACCAATCCGAAGACGGGCGAAAAGTCGCTGCAGGTTCATGGCCAGGGTGCCTACAAGCTGTATCTCAAGGACAGCCCCGACGGTCCGGAGACGGTGGTGACTGATCTGAAGGAGGTCCGGGCATTCATGCATAAGTAAGTGACCTGCCTAGTGCCCTTGAGCTTGAGTATCCTCTAACCTGCCAGACTGATGCGTCCGGCGCTATCGCCTGAGAACATCTACGCCCACAACCACGAGGAGCAGGATGTGATTCTCTGGTACAACCGCGCTCTGTGGCACAGCATTGTGAGTCACTCGGTATTTCATTATTTGGCACGGACGGCGTACTAACCAAGCAGACGGAGTTCCCGAAGTCGTACGGACCACGGGTGATGCACCAGTGCAATGTAGCTGCAAGTGACCATCCGAAGTAAATTGTTTGAGTCATGTATAAATACCTGGTTTATTAAAAAGGACAAGTAGTGTGCAAAAATCAAATCAAATCATGACCGGAAAATGAAACTCGAATTGACTAACAATTGCCTTTCAAGTACAATTTGTTAAACTCATGCAGATTCATAATTAATAGACTAGACAAAAAACATACAAAAGAAACGGGGAACCGATGCAGGCCAAAAAACAACAAAGTGACAAAATCGATTGCCGATCCCCGGTGCTGTCTAAGAGGTACAAAACCGGGAACAGAAAAATAAAGCCCAGCATCTGTTTAGTCTCAACTCGGCCGAATGCCGATGACTTGTCGTCCAGGCGGTAACAACCCATCACTGGGATCCTGCGCAGGCAGAATTTTCTTCCAGTAGTCACAATATCGCTGCTTTAAATGTCCTAACAATAGAATAATCTTACTACTTCATGATTCTGTAATACAATCATCTACGCCATGACAGGCACCTTAAACAGACCGGTCGGGCCGATGCTCGCTCCAATGTTGGCCTGGTGCATCGTCCGCGGGCCCAGAGACGCCGGGTAGTCAATGGCCGAATGAAACACCTGGTAGTTGGCCCACATGAGAATGTCGCCCTCCTCCGCGTCCGGCACCAGGATGTAATCCGGCTTCAGCACCCGCTCCTGGATGGGCCGCAGCCAGTCGCGGATCTTGACGCGGTCGGTGACGATCTCGGGCTTGTCGTCCTCCGACTTGCGCAGGAACATCCGCCGCACGCAGATGCCGTGCACCATGAACGCACGCTCGTTGGTCACAGGGTTGACCCAAACCATGGGATAGCTCTTGACCTTGCCGGCATCGAACGGCGGGAGCTCGTCCAGCGGCACCTCCTTGAGATCGTCCCCCCAGAGGCCGAGCCCGTTCGGGTTGCTCTTGCTGTCGCCCAGCCACAAGTACGGGTGCGGCGCGTACTCCACCCACGAGTGGTCGGCATACGCCTTCTCCTCCGGCGTCAGCAGCTCGTACGCCTGCACGTTGCTGAAAAAGGCCGTCAAGCCGGGGTTCACATCCATCACCTGGCCACTGCCGTCGTCCCAGCGGACCGTCAGCGTAGGCTCCGTCGGCCGCTTGACGCAGCGCAGTGTCGTGAACCAGGCCGGGTCGCGGTCGTAGAGCGGCGCATCAATGTGCCAGCGCTGGAAACGGGTCTGACGACCGTTCTCGAACTCTTCCTCCGACAACTGGACACCATGCCAGTCGTGCAGCGGATTCTTCTCGATTGTGAGATCCTCGAGACCGTAGTGGTTTTTCCCCTGGTAGCCCTTGCCGATGATGCGAACATTCTCGACGCCAGGAATGCCAGTGACATAGCGGCCGCGCTGAAAAGAGGGCGAAGAACGTCAGACTTGTTCTGCACGAATGCGAGGAGTGGACAACATACCGCCAACAGACCCCCGATTTTTGTGAAAGTCTTCATGTCGCCATGCGAGTGGACTTCGTCTTTGGCATCCGGGTCAAATTGTCTGACCAGATCCCACTGTGTAGCGGGGTGGATGTCTTTCTGGCCCTTCACAACGACCACTTTGTGTGTCCAGATCGCATCGGCCAAGGCCTGCACATCCTCGTCTACAAGACTGTCAGAATGACGCGATAAGTTTGGCAGAGCACATAATGGTACGCACGGCTAATAGTTTCCAGGTTGAGGTCATCGATTACAGCCCCAAAGTTGTGCTTTTTGCCGGCGGGGGCTTTCGTCGTCTTGACGGTGAAGCCCGGCTGGAGAATGCTTGGAGACATGGTGAGGTACACTGTTCAATGTATGGCATAAATCGCGAGCGGAGAATGCAGGAAGCCGGTCTCTGTAATCGAAACGCTATAGGTGCTGCCGGAAGACTTTATGTATCCCGTTTCTCACATGCAGTCCAAACCGGGGATAACGGCACTGCAACGATTAGTGTGGCCGTATCGGACGAGTCGTCCGAGCAGTGGCGTGGCTTATCGCTCCGGTACTTCTTGTAGCCTCGGCCGAGCCGGCCGAGCAGCTATACCGCACTTATTGCGGCTCTCTATTGAATACCGTTCTTATATGTTTTGTTTGTTACAGTGAAGAGTTGCTTTTGTTTACATCGACCATTTGACCATGTCTTCCTGTATCGAAACGCCCCTGGGTTACAAGCTCCATTACACGACCGCTGGTGATCCGACCGGCCAGCTGGCAATCTGCATGCACGGGCTGGGCGGATCTACAGAGACATTCACACCATTGCTCCCTCATCTGCCGCAGTCCCTCCGCATTGTCAGTGTCGACTTTCCCGGCTTTGGAAAATCGCCTCCTCCCCCATCGCCGACGCGCATCTCCATTGCCGACCATGTCGCCAACCTACACCATCTCGTCGCATCTCTGCAAGCCGCTGCGCCAGTGGAGAAAGGAGCGAATGACGCCGCTGCCCCAAAGTCGGGGATTTTCCTCCTCGGCCACTCCCTGGGAGGCGTTGTTGCTCTCCAGTACGCTGGACGATATCCGACTGCCGTGGCTGGCGTCTTTGTGCTCGGGATTGGCCGCTCAGGCAGCCGCATCCCGCCTGCCCGCACAGCCATGCTGGATCTCGCTGCCCAAGTGAGGGAGCACGGCATTGAGGCGGCTGCAACCAAAGCCATGACCACCAACTTCTATGCCGACACGGCTGAGCGCACCGCCGACCCGGCACTGCGGCAGTCCGTGTACGACGCGGTCGTGTTGTCGGATCCGGAGGCCTATGCGCAGAGCTGCGAGGCCATGGTCAGCGACGCCCATGTCGACCCGGACTATGCGAAATTCACCTGCCCTGTTGTGTTTGTTGCCGGCGACAAGGATATGATCAGCCCCTTGTCGCGGTCGCAGGACCTGGCGGCCCTCGTGGGCGGGCCGAGTGCGGTGGAAATAGTGAAGAGCGGGCACCAGCCAATCCTGGAAGACCTGGACGGCGTCAAGAAGGCACTGTCAGCGTTTAGTGCTATGGTATATAACGTGCGGTAATAAAAGTAGTCTCATACATGTTCAACCATCATTCTAAGGAAGAACCAAGTCGTGATTTACGAGGTACAGCAGATTCTCGAACCCGTTGCTCGAGCTATCCCAACCCAGGGGCAATAGCTTCGACACGTCCAGTTGGTCAGGTTCTACCAGCCCCCCCGTATCGTCTTGATCACCAGACTGCGCTGTAAAGTCCCCAGAGACGGGATCGATGCCCATGGGGTCATCCGGTGCCACTTGGCTATGTGTGGTAACCGGCGAACGGACCGATGCGTCGTCACCAGTAGTCATTTCACCTGCGGCATTGTTCTGGTTCCCGTCAAGAGGAGACTGCCCGGTCCCGTCGCTCGCATGACGCTGCCGATTGTGCGTAGTATGAGAGGGATGCTTCCGTTGGTTACGATGCCGCGTCCCCCCGACCGTCTCACTTTGGCAATAACGTCGAATGAATCCAGGGACATTGAAGCTTGTTCCTTGCGCGGAAGGATGGTCGCCGAGGGGAGAGGCTATCGGCGAATCGTCCGCAGGACGGGGGTTGTGTGCGTGCCGCTTTCGTTTCCGTCCGGTGCGGGGGCTTGCGGTGTCTTGGTTCTCTTGCAGTTCGTCGAGCAAAGCCCGCAAGAGCTTGACCCCACGAATAGCGATCATGCTGTTGGGAAATTTCTGTAATATAGAGACGACTTCCTCCACGAGCTGCTTGTGCGCAACATGTTGGGATTCCTCGCCCGGCCGCCGATGGAGAATATCCAGGAGAAGAATGATGGATGCCGCGACAGAAAACGCCTGATGCACCCACAGCGTCGGCCCGTCTTCGCGCTGGACAGCCTTGTACTCTTTGATGATTGTCTTGGACGCAGCGATGCACGTGTGCCGGGTGAAGGCGAAGGCCGGGTTGGTGAAGCTCTCGGACAAAAAGGAACGGTGGATCATGATGATTTTGTGGCCTGAGCTGATGGCCAGGGCATGGCGTGCCCAGGGAATCCAGCACGGCCAGTGCGGTTGCAGGGCGACCTGGCTCGATAAGAATTGCGGCCTTTTAGCCGTGGCCAGGGTGCGCATGTGGGCGTCCCAGGCGAGCACCTGCTGGTAGCGCGTGTAGGCTGTATTGCAGGACAGGAGGCCATCCTGGAGACACGGCATGATGGAGGCAATAGCGTTGAGGAAGCGAGAGTAGCCCGAGACAGTGGGCTCGTGCTCTGGCAACGGCGTGGACAGGTCGTCGTCGTGGCAGTTAGGCAGCGAGCAGGACTGCGAGTGCAGCGGATTGACGAGGTAGCTCTCGGAAAAGGGAATGCCAAACCAGTCCTGCGTACACAGCTGGCTCCAAACGCGGCGTCCCATTTCTGCATCCGGGGGCTCGGCGCCGCGCTGGCCCAGCTGGTGAAGCCCCAGCGACTGGGCGATGCGTACGGCCACCGCCAGCTGGATGCTCTGCGTGTTGGAGAATCCCAGGACGTGGGCGGAGATGGTCATTGTGGCAATGGCCTGGCACGAGAAGATGCTGTGGTTGGCCATGTACTGGTCGCGGTTGAGGCACTCCAGGGATGCCTGGAACCAATGCTTGCACAAGGTGTGGCGCTCAGGCTCGCAGAACCCCCATGCACGCGCCTGCTGGTCTGACGCACACGTCAGGCTACCCGCGAGCACAGAGAACAGCAACGCTGCCCACTGCAGGTCCACGCCGGCGCTGGTCCGCGGGCTTCTCTCGATGGAGCCGTTGTGCGTTTCGTAAAAGTCGGCTAGGTCGGACCGGAACTGCGGTGCGATAAACGATGCGTGGTACCACAGGAGGCACTCGATATGGTACTGGACAAGCTGCTCAACTTGCCATCGGCTGGGCAAGAGCAGCTGCAGAACGGCCAGCGGCTGATGTTGCAAGGACCCGCCGTACAAGCTGCCGCCGCCACCACCACCCTCACTTGGCAGACCGTCACGCTCGCTCCACGAAGACCGGTCCACATCACCAAAGGCGGCTGTCCCGTTGGCTCTGTGTGGCGGCGCCGGCAATGCGGGACGATTTGCTGGCCCGCCCGCGTCGTCTCCCGGGACACTACTGCTTCCCACCGTGGCGATACCGACGTCCGGCATGGCAGATGCATCAGCAGCACCGCCAGCTCTTCGCCCATTCGGATGGTACTCCGGATCCTTGCGTCGTCCCCACGCGAGAAATTCAAGGATCGATGCTGCGTCTTTGATCACGGTATCGTTTGTGTCCTGTGGCTGCTTGTCGTTCTGCTGGTGCGTGGTAAAACTGCTGGCGTCACTTTCGTCCCCGCTGTCTATGGCCGTCTCGCTGCCCAGCACAGTCGCATCATGGTGCGGTGACGAGACCCCTTCTGTGGCACCAGGTGGCTCGGTCGCCCTGTATGCAGCAGGCAACACCGTAATGCTGGCCTCTGTATCCCCCGGGGACAGAACCTGAGACGCGCTGTTGTCCCTCTCGGTCGACATCTGCCACATTCGGCTTTCCAGTTCTCGAACACGTTGTTGCAGGTATTGCAGTTCGCTTGACGTCGAGTCCTGTAGTGCCGTCCCCTGCTGTGCCGTCGCCTGCATTGTCGACGACGCCGCCGGCAACCCTTGAGACGAGGATCTGCCGAGTCCCACTGGACGACACGAGTCCTGCTCACCTCTGTTCCGAGTCAGAATAAACAACTTATCGTCCGTGTTGGTGTGACCGTGTCTTCACTTGCCTCCGAATGCATGTTTCGCACGGGGTTGTCTTGGAGCATTTCACCTTCCGCCGCGTACACGAGCCGCAAGCCGTTCTTGCCCGCACGCTTGCGGGTGCCGAAGTCATTGTTTGTCCAGGCGAGAAGATTCTCGGTATTACTCCCGTATTGTTGACAGAACTCAGCCATGGAGGATGTCTTGGCGCCTAGTATCTTGTAGGGATTTGTTATCTCTCCACGTTGAGATATGCCCCCCCCCATTGCCCCACTGTTCCTCCTCTACGCGTACTCGTAAAAGTACGGAGAAAAATACGTACTCTCGGCAGATCGACAGCCCCCTACTGTTCCTGCTGTGTCTTTAATACATCGCCGGTTATTGGCCACTGTTAACAGAGGGTCTTCATCTATCAAAGTTGCTACACTGGTAGAGGCTGCACTCGTGCATACGACTCCGTGTACTGCTGAGACAAATAGTCTTGCAGCACAACCGGCTGGTAGGCCGCCTGCGCCAACGGCGGTCCGTACTTTCGATCGCTCGTGTCCCGACGCGTCTCGCATCCGGCGATCGTGCCAAGGACATACCTCGGGTTGCCGTTGAAAAAAAAGGGCACCGAGTAGCGGTCGTGCACCGAATAGTTCATCACCCGGTGCATGTTGGACGTGTAATGGTGGTTCGTCCACCGCATCATCGCGTTGCCTACGTTGACCACAAAGGCACCGGCCACCGGTGCGACATCCAGCCACTGGCCCGTCCGCTCGTCCTGCACCTGCAGCCCGCCCACGCCGTCCTGCAGCAGCAGTGTGATGCAACCAAAATCACGGTGGGCGCCGGCACCGCGTTCGTTTTCTTTCAGCGTTGGGGTCGGCGGATAGTGAATCAATCGCAGAGTGCACGACGGGTTGACGTGGACGAAGTCGTCAAACCACGTGGGCGCGAGCTTGAGGCCCAATGCCAGCGCCTTCATTACGTCCTGCGACAGAGCCAGTGCGGCCTCGTAGTATTCCGTGCAGGTGTCGCGAAACGGCTGGCCTAAGCTCGGCGGATACAGGTTCGGCCCACAGTTGAACTCGCCTGCCAGGACGCGTGGGTGGTCCTCTGGTAAGTCCTCCCCCAAATAGATAGCCTCCTTTTTGTCAGGCTGGGCTCCCGGCTCAAGCATCTGGATGCCGAGCATCTCGTAGCCGCGATGGTGTTTATGGGAGCGCAGGTCACATTTCATCTTTTCTTCAAGTGGCAGGTCAAAAAAGTCTTTGGTGGCCGCAAGCATGCGGTCCTGCAAGTCGCGGGAGACGCTTGTGTTTGTCAGCTGGAAGAATCCCATCTCGCGACAGGCATTGTTGATGTCGGCAATCAGCTGGGCCCGAGCATGTGCATCCGAACCATGAAAAGCTTATCTGTTAGTCTATGAAGACAAACATTCAGGACTGGAGGCGTCCACACACCCGAAAAGTCAAGAACCGGCAGTGCGCGACAGTTCAGTGACGCCATTACGAAATCAGGCTGCGGTGTCCGATATCCAAGCAAGTATGAATAAGGACTACAAGTAACGGATCCGTATTTTATAATAAGTATCGTACTTTATAAGGGGGATTGCTGTGCTGTATCGGTGGCGTCGAATGATAACGACCATATGCCGGGCTCGGCCGAGCTAGGGTGCTGTCATTTATGGGCCCATCACGGTGGTTAGCTATGTCGGCCGGCGATAGTACTATCAGGGATGATTGCCTGGGCTCCGAATGGCACGTAAGAGGCGGTATCCTATATATCAGGTTCCAGGGACTATTTGCAGAATGGCTGCGTCTCGGTCAACCGTTGCACACTATCTTCTTTCGGTCATCCAGGATGGGTTACTTGTCCAGGAAAACGGCTGCCGTGAAAACGGCGTTTAGCAGCAAGGAGGCGTTGGTCAGAGCTCTCGAGACAAAGAAAGACATCTCTGGCGCTGAGGGACATCGCACGCGGTGGAAGAATGAAGATCTTGACGTCAGCCCACCCAGCCACCGAACTTGGACTTGGTTCGACTACGCCGCATTTTGGGCCGCCTATGGCATCTCTCCGGGTACCTGGAGTGTGGGCAGTGCTCTTGTGGCCGTGGGGTTAGAGCCTTGGCAGGCAGTCATCTGTCTTTTCCTGGGGTAGGTCCGTCCTGCTCGTTTGCCCATGCTGTACCCTGCTTACCAATAGCTACTTCTTTGGTGGTGTTGGCGTCGTCGTGCACTCGCGGTCTGCTGCCGTCTACCACATCGGCTTCCCAGTAGAGAGTCGTATCACCTTTGGAATGATCGGCTCCTACTTCCCCGTCCTCCTCCGCGTCATGACTGCCCTCATCTGGACCGGGGTGTCTGTTACGCAGGGCGGCTATCATACGGCCGTGGTTTTGCGGTGCATCTTTGGCGACAGTTTCTGGAAAATGCACAACACGATCCCTGAGAGTGCCGGGATCACCCTGCCACTCTTTATCGGCGTGCTTGTGTACTGGATTCTGACCTTTCCGCTTCTCACGGTGCCGCTGCACAAATTTCGCCGTTACATCGAAATCGACCCGATCATCATGCCGGTCGCAATTATCGGTGAGACTTGTGGAAAGAGACGGTATCGTGTTCACAGTACTGACATCCTAGGTCTGTTTATCTACTGTATGCTCGAGGGAAAGGGCGCGCCGCAAAAGCCACTCAACTCCGGCACCGTCCACGGATCGGCACTCGGCTGGGCAATGGTAATTACATCCCTGCACTCAACCAAGGGAAGCATACTAATCCACACAGATGTATGGGATAAACTCGATCATGGGCAAGACATCCACGCTCGTGGTCAACCAGCCGGATATTGCCCGCTACGCCAAGCACCGCACATCAGTCCTGTCCCAGCTCATAGCTCTCCCCGTTGCGAATACAGCCGGGGCTGTTCTGGGCATCTACGCCACAAATCGCATCTACAACAAATGGGGAAACCTGGACTGGAACGTATGGACACTCTCGGAAGACATTCTTGACCATCACTGGGGACCCGGCGCCCGCGCTGCCTTGTTCTTCGCCAACCTTTTCTTCATTTTTTCCCTCTGCGTCGTGGATATTTGTGCAAATATTGCTCCGTTTGGCGCCGACTTTATGACGCTGTTCCCGCGCTGGCTCAACATCAACCGCGGCATGTGGGTGGCCTACCTCCTCAGTCTTGCCATCAACCCGTGGTACATTCTCAGCTCGGCCTCCGGTTTCCTCACGTTCTTGGGCGGCTACTCCATCTTTTTGGGTCCCTTCCTCGGCATATTTGTGACCGATTACTTCGTCATCCGGCGCGGCAACATCTACGTCGAGGATCTGTACAAGCCCGGCGGGCGGTACTGGTATACCGGGGGTATCCACTGGCGCGCATTTACTGCCTGGGTATTAGCCGTGGCTTTTGTCGTAAGTTTCTACCGGTCTGGAGTTTTGAAATCATTCTTGTCTGACACGCTCTCCGACAGATTCCTGGGTTTGCGGCTTCTTTCGGACACCAGCTGGCCGGTATGGCCGGATGGGAGCATCTCTACAAGTTCAGCTGGTTTTACGTTGTCATAATTGCCAGCGTCGCATATTTTGCCCTTTCTTTTGTTGGCGAGTACGCAAAGATGGAACGGTCCATGCCCTTCGAAGCACTGGCTATGGAAGCAGAAGAGGTACTGGATGGCCAAAGAGATAGCCAGGATGTTTCGGAAGTCAATGTCACAGTGGACAAGATGGCCTAGAGGCGCCATAGATCAGTGATACGAATATCCGGCTTTATTCATGAGTAGAGTTTCTTAGCCGTTTGCAATGTGACATACGTGACAGGTGTATCCTACCAGTAGGACTCACTGTTTGCTATACTAACGGCCGGTGGTCACTGTGGAAATCGGCCGTATGGCTATTCTGGCAGGTAGCGCCGTGTCGCGCCTTTATCAAAAAGATCGCCGCTGTAAATAGAAACGGATGCAAGACGGGTAACGGTCATTATCATACGAAGGCGGGGTATAACAGCGGGTCCGCACTTCTAGGTCTCCTAACACACCGTAAGATATGTACGCTCCCCCGCTCCGCCGAGAAGACTCGTAAGACTCGTAAGATACGATTCGCTGCACACTTGCAATCACGGCCTGAATCATAGACAGCCCATCTAGTTGATGAAGCTTTGCCGATGAAAAAGAAAAGTAGCAGTCGTCATGGTTACAAACCAAACACAGGCGAGTCGGCGAAGCCGTACCGGATGTTGGACATGTAAAGGTATTCTGACTCGACTGAGCACAACAACCCTGCCTGTTTGCTGACCAATATTGCAGGACGAAGAGTGAAATGCAGTGGTCCGTCATAGTTTTCAGTTAACTGATGTTTTAGCTGTTTTTTTTTGTGCTAACCCAAGACCCAAGAGGAGCGGCCTGTCTGCAACACATGTCGACGACTCAGCTTATCTTGCCAGTATGGCCTCAAGTTGCTCTGGCGTGAGGAGGTCCTCTCTCAGGGGATCTCCCATGGACGCTCAGGTATGAGTAATTGCTGTGACCACTAGTAGCCCATGTTTCCAGGGATTGTTAACCATGGCCCTGCAGGGACCTGGACGAAGCCTACGGGCAGAGTGAAGTATGGCCTACGTGATCGTTACGAAGCCGACGAGGCTCACCACATGCCCGCTGAACTTCCTGGGTATAACAAGACGAACAAGGTCGCAGTACAAGATTGGATGTTTATCAACACGACATATGCGGACTTTGGAGATGTGGACGACGATAATGGTGGCTCAGAGACTACCCTGTCGAGCTCAGAGACACCACCTCTTCTCTTCGGATCACCTACAGTCCCGAGGAATACTTTTTCAATGTTCTATCCCCACCACGGCCTTGGATCACAAGACTGCGAGCCCCATGAACTCGAGGGTCAAGGGCAAACCATCGTGGCTCCAGAGGGTGCATATCCTAGCGAGTCAACCCTGAGCGGCGGCGATCACGGATCAGATCCTTGGGTGGATGACAACTCGCTTTTCTTCGCCCCTCTCCTCAGAAACAGCCTCACCCCATTTGCCATTGGCAACAAGGAATTGTACCTCCTCGACTACTTCACGAGAGGTTTGAGTCCGAGATGCACTCTCTGGCCTGCAGACAATCCATACAACACTATCATTATTCCCATGTGCTTGTCGGCACCGACGAAGCCGCTTTTTCATACTGTGATGGCGGTCTCTTCCCACCAACTGTCTCTGCTTAATGACGACCGATTTGAGAAAGACATTTGGCGCTACCGAGCAAAGGCTTTTGAGGGGTTCCAAGAAGAGATACGCCATTTTGGAGATGACCAAGACTCCCTAGGAAGCTGGGAGACCATTGTCGCTACTTTGGTTATGCTTGCTTTCTTTGATGCATGTGCCACCTGCTCCCACGCCGAGACACTTCTTTTTGAGTGCATTCCTCCGACTGACAGACGTCTTAGATTTCCCACAGCGGGACCTCGACTTGGCTGGTGCATCTTCGCTGCGCGCGCAATCTCCCTGCCCTGCTGCCATCGATGTCTGGGCTTTCTGCCGAGCAGGCCGGCATCCTGCGGTTCTTCTGCTCATACTTTGTTGTGCACGAGGCGCTGGCACGTACCGCATCGAACCTAGGCCACCAGTTCCAAGGAGACGTGTCGTGGGTGTTCCCGGGCCTCCACGACGACAGAACCGTCATCGATTCGCTCCTGGGCTGCTCGCATGAGCTGATTTTGCTCATATCAATGATCTCCGATCTGGCCGAGGAAAAGCTGGCGCTCCAGTGCACGCTCACTGACGATCACGAGCCGTGCGTGGATAATCAGGATGAAGTCAAGCGTCGGCTACAGACCATCCAGACTCGCCGCAATGATATCGAGCGGCGCATCTACACTCTCCGACAGGAACTGCCCCCGACGCCACTGCACTCTACCTCCCACGACAAGGAAGTCTCCGCGTCCATGGAGGAGCTCGGCCGCATCGCCGAAACGCGGCGTCTGGCGGCCCTCCTGTACCTCTACTACCGGGTGGACTCGCTGCGGCCGACCGACTTCCGTATTGCGCGGCTTACGAAACAGATCCTCGCACTGATTCCTAGGATTTCTCTGCGCACGCACGCGGTGCTGTGGCAGTTGTACATCGTGGGCACCATGGGCCTCGGGGTCCCAATCGGAGACACCGGCGATGCTGAACGGAAGTTTGTGCTGGGGCGGCTTGTCAGCCTGCATAGAACGCGGCAGCTAAACAACGTTGCGCAAGCAAGAGAGGCAGTGGAGGCGGTTTGGAGGGCCAAGGACCTCCAGGGTCCAGACGCTGAAGGGGGTTGGAGCGATATGGTTGCGGTGAGGGGTAGGGGCATCAGTCTGTGTTGATCCAGTGGCCTCCCAGCATTTCCGTCACATTTACTGACCCTTTTTGTGTGGCTATGTAACAACGAAATTAATTTTATCTGCAGTTCGTATCGAACCGAAAGCACAAGTCTACGGACTGACTAGACAGTTGCATTCTCTGTCGCAGGTCACCTACCCAAATCTCTACAAGATGACTTCGTGGTGCTTTAGGTAGTGTACCGGAAACCATGCTGCTTCTTGTCGGAAAGATTCTGGTAGCTCTCCACCAGATCACCGATGTCGGCCTCGTTGACGCCAGCCGGCTTTCCGTACCTGCGGTCGCGACGTTTGTTTTCCCACGTACAGATGGAAAAATACAGGCCCATCAAGAGCATTGAGATGCAATAGCATGCCAGCATGGCGATCACACCGCCAGTGTATTCGGGCGCCTGGCTGGCCCGGAAGGTCTGGGGGCCAATAAGGTTACCTGTTCCATAGCCGAGGAGCAGGATGCCATAGGTGACCACCTTTTTCGTATTTCCAGCCGTGTTGGCTTGGGGCAGGGAGATGGCCGTCACGTAGGGTGCTACGGTGTGATTTTGTCAATTATGGCCTCAATGGTGAGTCGAGTGGGGGGGGGGGAGAGGGGTAAATGCTTACCCCAGTAGCAGTACATCATGTACAGTCCAAACATCTGGCCGCCAAGATTGGTCCTCGGCAGGCCATAGACGAGTGCGGTACCCAGCAGTGGGAAACACACGGCGATCATGACGCAAAAGACGCGGCGGTTGTGCCATCTGGCTGCACAGTAAGACGCAATGAAGCCGGAGAGGGTGGAGATGACGCCGTTGGGCATTGACAGCAAGGCAGACCTCTGCGCGTTGAAGCCGAGATTGTTGATGATAAGAGCGCCAAATGTGATCAAGCCACCATTGGGGATATTCAGGGCAATGTTGAAAAGAAACATGATCCAGATTTTGATGTCCAGTACGGCCTCAAGCGCCTGATCCCAGTCCCACTGGTTGTTGACGATGCCCGTGCGGTTCTCAGCCAGGCGCTGGACGGCGTGCCATCGCTGCTCGACGGTCAGCCACCGGGCGTTGATGGGTGAGTCGGGAAGGGCGACCATCAGGAACAGCGAGTAGAGCATGTTGATGGAGCCGGTAAGCAGGTACAGATACTGCCAGCGGGCCAGAGGCGCCGACTCGGGAATACGCCCAATAAGCCACGACAGGAAGCCGTTTATAACGGAAGAAAAGACAGACAAGATTACTACCAGAAGGTCAGTACGGAACAATCACACAACCAGTAGGTGCGCCTATGCGAAGACTTACTCGCATTCCGGGTGGGCTGCTCAGACTTCTTCCAGAATCGGGAAATGAGAAGTGTGGCACCAGGGCTGATGATTGCCTCGAACATGCCCATCAGAAACCGCAGCACCATCAAGGGTGCCCAGCTGTGACAAGCGGCGATGCACATAGTCACTATAGACCACAAGATGGAGCAACAGCTGATGTATTTTCCGGCCGGGAATCGATGGATCAGATAGGAAGACGGGAAAATGCCGACGAGCATCTAGCCATGTCAGTATAGAACGACACACGATAGAGACCATAGGCCCAGGTTCCTTACGCCGAGAGACAGAATACTGCCGAGCCAGCTGTATTGCTGACCGTGCAGATGGTTATCCGTGCTGAAGCCATACAGCGCGCCCGTGGCAAGCTGGACTTTGTCAACGGCGGAGAAGAGACACATCCCCAAGAGCTAATGGCTAAAGTCAGCATATAGGTATCTCGTTTTGGCTTTGCACAAGTATCTTACCAGGGGAACCATCCACATGTCAATCTTCCGGACAAGTTTCTTCTCTTCCTCGGGAGTCATGGGTGGGAAAGGGCCGACCGTGGCTAGAAACTGAGCAGCCTCGTCGACCTTCTCCGAGATGACGTTCTTGTCGGCATTGTCGATTGAAACGGCAGCTTCAATGGTCGGTACTTGCTGGATTTGCTCCTCCGCCATGGCGTTCTTGTTTTCGACAGACATGGCCGCCAGAGGTGCACAAAAAGCGTTCTGTGACAAAAAAAGAACTGCCAAGAACAACCAGGACAGTGAAAAGACTATTGGCAGTTATGCCCGAGCGTATTCGTTGCGGTTTCTGGACACTAGGCTCTGGGCCCTGCTATATATAGAGGCCGAGTCGAGATGCTTATCACAGGAGAACCTCCTTGCTCAGAGCCTTGGCACGCAGGATAACAGTCATTGCTATCTGTGGGAAATCTGGGGATCGGATGGGGGGCTGCAAGACGAAGACTGATGTTGCGCTGCAAATTGAGCCGTTGCCAGGGCGGCGCTTGTATGCCAGAATCCGACCGCGATTAAATTCAAAACAGAAGGTGAACATGGCCGTGTTGATAAGAGGTCAGGGACACTCTGCGTCTCCTTACTGCCACCTAGATGGATAATTGTCACGGAAGAACAAGAACAGTGAGATAACAGGGAGTCGAGAGAGGATGTTTTGCCAAAGCCCCGTGCATACTAAAAAGATACGCACGGGCTAAGTCCTTAGCTTCGGCAAGGTGTTTTGCCTAGCGCGGGTGATCCGCGCAATATGGGTCCCGCGCTCGCAACGACCTTCCTTTGTTCTAGATTAGTATCTCTGGGACCACCCACTGCTCCTGTAAGATAACAAGATGTCATCAATCAAAATGTGATAGTAAGATACAGGCAGTCTGTCGACAGTTCCTACAGGACAAATCATGCGCGAAAACTGCCACCCGCCTATTAGAGCCATGTCTGTCGTCGCCACGACCTTCCTTTTGACTAAAGTGGAATCTGTGCACCGCCTTAGAGAACCCCAGCTCTTATGATAACTGCGCCAGTCTCCACGCCGGTAGTCCAGGGTGGACGGCTATCAGAAGCGGATGCGTGACATTTCCGTTAGCCTCGCGACAACCTTCCTCATCTCCCAACGACAATCCCCAGTCAAGATGCATACACCAAGAATAATGACCGGCTCGTGTGGCATTTCCTCTTCCGTCTGCCGCAGCCCAAGCCACTGCATACGACACTAGGAATAAATAGATGGCCAGACAAGGTAATAGTATATAGACCCTGCACGAAGAAGCACAAGACCGGGATCTCTTATCGACGTTTCTCAAGACACAATTATCTATGCGGTTACAGATCTTTACTTCACGAAGTTTTGTTAACCGTTGATGTTGTCATCTTGTCATCATGGGCTCTGTAGAACAATCCACGCCGAAAAGTATCCGGTTTGCCATTGGTGAGATGCCTTTGTTCTTGTTCCTTGTTGGGAAAACACAGTCCACTGATGTCTGTGCCAGATCGTGGCGGCACCTTCACGGACGTATGGGCAGCCATTGATGGCCAGCCGGACATCGTTTTGAAGTTGTTGTCCGTCGACCCAGAAAACTACGCAGATGCCCCTTCAGAAGGTAACAAAGTCGCGCAACAAGCTTCAAAAAACCGCTATGTGGAAGCGTATTTTAACACAGTAACAGGCATCCGCCGTGTGCTGGAGCAGGTCGGTGGCATCCCGATCCCACGTTCGCAGCCGCTGCCAAAGGCACTGATTGAGTCAATCCGCATGGGCACGACAGTTGCAACGAATGGTATGACACATCATCTTGCCCAGAACTCGACAATACGTTATACTGTGGCCTTACTGACACCCCCCCCTAAGCTCTGCTGGAACGCAAGGGAACCAGACATGCTTTTGTCGTCACTGCCGGTTTCCGAGACCTCCTTGATATTGGCCACCAATCTCGCCCCAAACTCTTTGACCTCGACCACCGCAAGCCATACACCCTTTATGACGAGGTTGTGGAGATTGATGAGCGCATTACCGTCGAAGGCTTCCAGGAAGGCCCCGACAATATGGAACCGCCTACGGAGGATGGTGTCCTTGTGGAGGGCACGACTGGCGACATCATGCGCATCATCAAGCCGCTTGACGTGAACGAGGTCCGGACAAAACTGACCGCAGTCAAGAACAAGGGCATTGATGCCCTGGCCATCTGCTTCGCTCACTCGTACCTATACCCCGTTCACGAAGAGACCGTGGCCAAGATTGCGTCCGATCTGGGCTTTAGCCACGTTTCCTGTTCCTGCACGGTCGGCGCAAAAATGATCAAGATGGTTCCCCGAGGCAGCTCAGCATCGGCAGATGCTTACCTCACCCCGGAGATTCGGCGCTATGTCAGCACGTTTGCAAAGGGCTTTGAGGGCGGAAACCTTGACGGCGTTCGCTGCGAGTTCATGCAGAGCGATGGTGGCTTGGTCGGCTACCAGTACTTTACGGGTCTGAAGGGTATCTTGAGTGGCCCTGCCGGTACGTTTCTGTTCATGCAACATCTTATCTCAGTACTCGGGATTTTCTAACCTGGTGACCTTCTGGACAGGCGGCGTTGTGGGCTACGCGCGGACATCGTACGATGGAAAGACGCCCGTCGTTGGTTTCGACATGGGCGGTACCTCCACTGACGTCTCTCGGTTTGGTGGCGCCATGGAGCATGTCTTTGAAACGACGACAGCTGGCGTTGCGATCCAAAGCCCCCAGCTGGACATCAATACCGTTGCAGCGGGCGGTGGCAGCATTCTCTTCTGGGAGAATGGGCTGTTCAAAGTCGGACCAGAGGCAAGCCATAAGAACACATCCCGCAGACTTGAGAGCAGTGCTAACCGGGCTGCAGAGTGCTGGAGCCCACCCTGGCCCTGCCTCTTACCGCAAGGGTGGCCCTCTGACTGTGACAGATGCCAACTTGATGCTCGGCCGAATTATCCCGCAGCACTTTCCTTCCATCTTTGGCGCCACCGAAGATATGCCCTTGGACGAAGAGATTGTCCGGGTGAAGTTTGCTGTTCTGGCTGAAAAGATCAACGCGGAGACAGGCCGTTCGATGGCAGCCGAGGAGGTGGCCAACGGGTTCATCAATGTGGCCAACGAGGCCATGGGCCGTCCTATCCGCGCGATCACCGAGGCACGCGGCCACGACACCTCTGCACACAATTTGGCCGTCTTTGGTGGAGCTGGCGGACAGCATGCATGCGAACTGGCCAAGAAGCTTGATATCAAGCGCGTCATCATCCACAAGTTGTCGAGCATCCTCTCGGCCTACGGCATGGCCCTGGCCGACGTCATCCAGGAGGTGCAGGAGCCTAGCAGCGAGACTATGACTGGCGATTCGATCCCAAGAATCAACCAGCGGGTGAACGATCTAAAAAAACAAGTCACAAAGAGTCTTTTGACCCAGGGCGTCGAGCCAGCGTCCATCCGTTACGAGACCTACCTGCACCTGCGGTACGAAGGCACCGAGACGCAGCTGATGATCTCCCAGCCGGATGACCTGGACTTCAGGGCAGCCTTCGAAAAGGAACATCTGCGGGAGCTGACCTTTCTCTTCCCGCCGTCACGGAAGGTCCTGGTTGACGACATCCGTGTTAGGGGCGTTGGTGCAAGCAGCGAAGGCAAGTCGGACAACGACCAGCTCACGACCGAGTTGCAAAATACCACCTTCGCTGACGTCGAGGCACGCACTGTGGCACACGAGGTATGCTTTCCCCCCGACTTGGTTGAAGAACCAAGCCGAGACTAACCGCAACCGCAGACGAAGGTGTTCTTCAGCCCCATCGGCTATCAGACGACCCCTGTCTATCTTCTGGAGAACCTCAAGCTCGGAGATGCGGTCACCGGCCCAGCCGTCATTATCGACAGCACGCAGACGATCGTGGTCACGCCGGGCGCAAAGGCCTCAATCCTCACCTCCCACGTCATCATCGACCTGCCCAAGGACAAGACGACATCCAATGATGACACCGTTGAGCTCTCGGCCGATCCCATCCAGCTGTCGATCTATGGCCACCGCTTCATGGGCATCGCCGAGCAGATGGGGCGCACTCTCCAGAGAACAAGCCTCTCGCTGAACATCAAGGAGCGGCTGGACTTCTCCTGTGCAATCTTTGGTCCTGACGCGGAGCTCGTCGCAAACGCACCCCACGTCCCCGTCCACTTGGGCAGTATGAGCTATGCCGTCAAGTACCAATCGGAGCTCCACAAGGGCAAGCTCAAGGTCGGCGATGTTTTGGTTTCAAACCATCCCGAGTCTGGGGGCACTCACTTGCCAGACATCACCGTCATCACCCCTGTCTTCGAGGCTGATGGTGAGACCATTTGCTTCTATACTGCATCTCGGTGAGTCCTTCCCGAGGGTTGAAAATCCATCCCGTCCATGCACGCAGTAGCTAACTACCTTGGTAGTGGACATCACATGGACATTGGTGGCCTGAACGGGACGTCCATGCCGCCCGACTCAACGTCTTTATACCACGAAGGCGCTTTAATTCGTTCATTCTTCCTGGTCCGAGATGGCGTGTTCGATGAGAAGGGCATCTGCGACCTTCTGCTGGAGCCGGGCACCCACAAAGGTTGCACCGGAGCCCGGAGATTGGAAGACAACCTTTCCGACCTCAAAGCCCAGATTGCCGCCAACAACAAGGGCGCGGCGCTCATCCAGGCTCTCATGGCCGAGAACGGCAAGGCCTCCGTGCACTTCTACATGAAGAAGATCCAGGAGAACGCCGAGATGGCTGTCCGGAACTACCTAAAGGCCACGCGGAAAAAATTCAACCAGGTGCTGACGGCTGAGGACTACATGGACAACGGCTCCCGCATGTGCGTTTCTATCACCATTGACGAGGACGGCACGGCCACATTTGACTTCCAGGGGACCTCCTCTGAGATGCTCGCGAACATGAACGCCCCGCCTGCTATCACATACTCGGCCCTCATCTACACCCTGCGCGTCCTCATCGGCAGTGACATACCCCTCAACCAGGGCTGTCTAATCCCGGCCAAAGTCATCATCCCAAAGAACACGTTCCTCAACCCCTCGGCCGACCGTGCCGTGTGTTGCGGAAACACGCTAACGTCCCAGCGCGTGACGGACCTGTTGCTGAAAGCCTTCCGCGCGGCTGCCGCCTCTCAGGGGTGCATGAACTGCATGGGTTTCTTCGGCCGCGGTGGTGTCGACGAGAATGGTAAGCCGCTTGATGGCTTTGCCTACAACTACGGCGAGACCATTGCTGGTGGTGCAGGCGCAGGCCCTACGTGGCACGGAGCCAGCGGTTTGCACACGCACATGACGAACACACGCACAACGGATGTCGAGGTGCTGGAAAAGCGCTACCCCATCCTGGTGCGGGAGTTCTCCATCCGCCGAGGCAGCGGCGGTCGTGGAAAGTTCAATGGCGGCGACGGTGTCATCCGGGACTTTGAGTGCCGGGTGCCCCTGACGTTTAGCATGATCTCGGAGCGCCGGGTGCACCGGCCGTATGGCATGGAGGGCGGCGAGCCGGGGCACTCCGGCATCAACTATTGGGCGCAGAAGAACACGGATGGCTCGTACACGTGGCTGAACTTTGGGCCGCGTGGCCAGCTTGACATGAAGACAGGCGACCGGTTCGTGATTCACACACCAGGTGGTGGTGCTTGGGGAAGGGCGGATGACGATAGCGTGGTTGAGAACTGCGACAAGGTGAAGGGCTTTGAGCCGAGAGCCAACGGCAGCTTCAATGCCTTTCTGACGGCCCAGGCGGAAGGCTAGGTACCTTGACTTCGTAAATATTTATTGAATTTCATCGAGTTTATGTATTTCTTTCTTATGCGTATGCATCTTCACAAGGAAGGAGCTGAAGGCAAAGATACACCATCGCAGTTTCGTGGGTTCAACCCGATAATGGTGAATTTGCCGAGACGCCTACGTACTGGCTATTTTCGGCTGCATGTCAGACGATCAACGGCATTTGAAGGAGACAGGGTGCCATGCTGTCCACGTCTGTGGTAACGCAAGGCGCTCCCAAGGGACCTGGCGGTACGAGAGGAACGCATATCATATACAGCATCCAGGACTGACTCCGTAGCTCGCGTCAACCCCCCGCATTCTATGGCTGGCCGCTGTCACTCACGCCAGCGCATGCATGGACCAAACAAATCAGACAAAGCGAGCCCCACCGCTCGCATCGACCTGCCAAAGTTCACAGCCATAATCTCAAGTCAGACACAGATCCATCTTTCGTCAACTGAGATATGAACGTCGTTTAGGGTATTTATATGGAGACAATATTCCAGAAACTTGCTCTGGTTTTAATTCAATGACTGCATTGCTGTCTTCCCAACCTACCAATCGAGAAGTCGATAAACCATGTCCTCTTCCAATCCTTCTCCGACCAAGCCGCCAATGGTCAACCCGGGCCTCAGCTACTGGCAGAGAACCACGCGAGGGTATCAGCACCTTCACGCCAACCGGGACACACCTCTTCCATTCGCGTCACCATATGTCGTCATTGGCTCTGGTATCGCGGGTGCCCTTCTTGCCTATGAACTGATCCAAGGTGGCGTCTCAGGCAAGGATATTGTCATCGTCGAGGCGCGCGAAGCAGCAAGCGGTGCCAGCTCGCGAAATGCCGGACATGTACGGCCAGGTAATTCACACTCACAGTGTGCCCGTGCCGTGGTTGAAAGCCATGCTGACTCCAGTTTCCAGATGCCTTCCGAGGCTTTCAGCTGTATTCCAACCTGCACGGAAAGGAGCAAGCCCTCAAGATCATTGCCAACGAGAGGGCTGTGCTGGAGCGAGTCAACCAGTTTGTTACCGCCAACAAGGTCCCGTGCGACTTCAACTACACAACCACGTACGATGTCTGCATGACGCCCGAATTTGCCGAGTATGAGCGTGTCAGCTACGAGGCCTACCGCAGCGCCGGTGGCGATGTCTCCCACGTGACGTTTTACACGGGCGAAGAGGCTGCACGCAAGACGCATGTGCAGGGTGCCGTCGCGGCCTACGAGTGGCCAGCCGGGTCGAGCCATCCGGCCAAGCTCGCACAATGGCTGCTAAATGCTGTCATCGAGCGGGGCGCGCGACTTTTCACCCACGCTCCAGTCATCCAGGTCACGCCGGTGGGCAGTCTGGTAGCCGAAGGCGGCGGCGGTGGCAAGCAGCAGGTATGGGAAATTGAGACACAGCGCGGCACCATCCAGTCCCCAACCGTGATCCACTGCACCAACGCCTACGCCGGTGTCCTCCTGCCGCAGCTTGCCAAGCCCCTTGTCCCAGTTCGCGCCCAAGCGCATGCCGTCGTGCCCACTCCTGCGCTCAGCGGTACCAATATGCTCACCAGCACATACTCGTTGCGCTACACTCTCAACCACTTCTACTCCCTTATCCAACGCAAGGGCGATGGCACCATCATTCTCGGCACTTCGTTGCCGCACCCCGGCCTCTCTAAGGAGACCATCGAGAGTCGGTTCACGACAGATGACACGTTCTACAACAAGGAAATCGCCAAGGATGCCTGGAAATACTTCAATGTTTTGTTCCCAGATGCTGGTCTTGATCGACCGGTGCACGGCGAGGGTCTAGACCATGGTTGGAATGGCATCATTGGCCTGACGGCTGACCACGTCCCCTTCTTAGGACCGGTGGAAGGACTGCCGGGCCAGTTTGTTTGTGCCGGCTTTAATGGTCATGGTACGTCCACCCAAATCTCCGAAGAATGTAAGATTGTTCATGTTGCTCATCAACTTGCTAACAATCGCTTTGCAGGCATGGCCCGAATTTTCACCTGCGCCCCGGGCGTTGCAAAGCTTGTCTTGAACAAGCCTTGGGGTGACACCGGTCTGCCTGAGTGTTTCAAGTATAGCCGGGCCCGGGTGGAGAAACTATCTGCTTCGTTACAGCCTCGGGCCAAGGCGAACATTTAAATCCCATAGATGCCCTGTGAATATTACATCTGCCTTGCACGTCAGGGCTAAGAGAACCACATATTCAACCATTCTCCCCTAGACAATCACGTTCTCGGTAAGAATTTTGCTGAAACGACCACTATGAGGTTCTAATTCCGGGAAAGGGCAGCATTACTGCTCATTATACGATAGATTGAAGGGGAGGAAGGACACAGGATGAGCATACATGAGTCAAAAAATGAAAATAATCGATTTGAGGAACTGTGTATGTTTACAGGGCTAGCCATGGGTAGGCGGACATACCGGCAAAAGGCCGGTGACTGCATTGAATTTTTCGCCGAAATGGATGTCCTCACGGCACTTTCTACCTGCCCCGGCGGTGGTCTCTCAGCATAGGGCTTTGTGGTGCAGTTGAAATGCTCGCCACATGCCGTCCTCTCAGAGTGCAAGTCTGGGCGACGACAGATGAGGCTATTCTTAACGACTTGGAAATCAAGTCGCCAGTATACAATGGCCTCCGTGGTGTTAGTTTGCCTTTATAAATACGGTTACTCGAGACATAGAAGGGAAAGGTGTTGAACAGAAAATAATAAAGAAGAACAGGGAACCTGGAATATGAGAAAGAAGAGTAATGAATAAAAACCCCTAAAGGAATCTGGGTGGACAATAGGTGTATTTTCGACAGAAAATAATGGAGGAGATTCGGTAAATATTTTTTATTTTATTTTTATTTATTTTTACTCGATCCTCCCCCCTTTCTCATTTCATAGCGCAAACAATATACACCCCTACATCCAACCACTAATACGTATGTTCACCATTGCGTGCTACGAAAGGATTTATTCTACAATAAGAAAAGGAGAATAAAGTTTCAATTACCAGAGAAATAAAGCGATGAACAAATAAAAATAAGTGAAACGAAAAATGGAAAAGAGAGACGAGGGAACAGAGGGACGGAAGTGAGGAAGTAGGGAGCAATAGATATAAAGAAGACAACAGGAAGCCAGAGGAGCAGAATGGAGATATCGGGAAAGCGAATTGACGTGAGAGAAGGAAAAGTTATAATATTATACCGGATCTATCGCGATTCATACAGACGCGTCGATTTACCCCGCGTTTGGTTTGTTTTAACCAGCCCTTGAACTGCACGCTTCGGCTTAATTTGCCAATCATGTTCTTGCTGCGGCAAGTATACTTCCGATGGTCGCCGACCGAAGCAAGTGTCATCTGACAAAAGAGTTGAAGACGTCCTAGGAGAGTACGGCTGTGTTATCCGCGCTACCCCGCATACGCTAGAATGAAGTTTCTGGGGTAGGAAATATATAAGCCTGCTGCGGACCAGAGGGAACCTGTTGCCAAGATAGAGCAACTCAGCTTTTCCTTCTCTCCTCCCTACCCCGCAGCAACAATTCCGCCCTACATGTCGGACGAGATCAAAGGCCCTGGCATTCTGTTTGTCGAGTCACGCATCTCGCAACCGGATCAGCTAGATGAGACCACGTACTTGAACTGGTACGACAATGATCACATCCCAAAGATCATCGCTACCGGCAGTGCCGATTCGGCGTTTCGGTATATTCTCTCTGGGGCTGAATGGCCGCATCTTACTCTCTACGAGATGCGGGACATAGCCTTTACAAAGAGTGAAGAGTTCCGCAAAATTCAAGACCAAAGTGGTCTGCAACAGGGATCACAACTTATAAATGATCTCGCCGACGCCAACGTTCGGTGCTACCGCCTCGTGCAGGTCTTTGACCCGCACAAGAGAGGCACGGGTCATACTAAGGCCCTTATGGTGGCACAGGTCGAGCTTAAGGAGGGATACCCCGATGGGGACTTGGACGCCTGGTTCCGCACTGAGCACCTTCTCATGCTAGCCAAATGCTCAGGGTACCTTCGGTCTACGCGCTTCAAGCTAGCTTACCCGCACTCGAATGCTCAGTCCCATAAACCGAAGGGTGTTGCAAGTGGGCCACAGGTTAAGCCACCAACATGGCTGGCATTGCACGAGTTTGATACGGCCGACCTTGACCTGGCTGCACTTCAAGCTGCCACTACTAGCGATTGGACCCAGAAAATCTACGAAAACTCGGCGGCCATGCTGCTGCCAATTTACACTATGGCTACGACACATGGCACAGGAGAGTGGTTTCACTCGTTTCCCTGATTTTTGATTATGTATCTAGTTTTTTTCTTTTCATACAGCATGTGATGTCCAGACACGCCCAGACATACTTGGGGGGTAAGCACTTTGCAGCTCCTTCACAGTTCTCTCTTGATAAGCAACGCGAATGCACGGCTCGGTCGTGTAAGAGTTTTGTTTGCATTCTACTCCCACTCTCTAGAATCTTAACCTTGTATTTGCCAGAGGTCTGCATCGTCTTTGTTGCGTATCATATAATTCTATTACTTTCTCCCTACTCTTCTGGCCTCTCTCCAGTTTTGGCTTTCTCGTTCTAACATTTTATTCTTTCGTTTAACGCTTCATCGCTTAGTTTTCTTTTGTTTTGCCCACCGCCCTATTCTATTTTTATTTTCTTTATGTGTATGTTTTCAGCTTTCTCTAAAGTAGTTTATACCACATTAATTGTCTTCTCCTACCTCCCATACTGGTCTTACTCCATGTTTTCACTGATACGTTTCTCTACATAACTGTTTATACAACCTAACTAAAATAAAGCACCCATGATCTGCTTCTTTCCAGAGGCATACGGCAGCGGGTCTCCCACCTCGACCTATCTGACATACGCGGCGCTGATTTCGTATCCAGCCTTCCTCTGGATGTATTCGCTGTATTCGACCAGGGGAGCGCGCGGGATTGTGACGTACTGGTTCTTTGTGTAGATACTGTTGTCGACTATAGTTAGCAATTCTAAACAAAGCAGATCGTAGAAGTGGCCTGCACCTTGAGTTATGCCTGTCTGAAAAATCCCTTTGATAGATGGCGAGAATCCGCACTTGGTTCATGGTGGTATTTACGGATCCACCGTGGTAGCAAGAGTTCAACATGAGAGAGGCAACGCTTTTTTCCAGCTCACCATGGACACAATCGGCCTTGTCTGGCGGCTCTCGCGATGCCCGGAGGTGGGAGCCAGTTGCAAAGCGCGTGGCGCCGGTTACCTTTGTAAACCGGCCAAAAATAGACCAACGCTCGTGTCCCGGCCGATCTTATATTCGTCCACCGCGACTCTGGGGTAGTCGACGTGGTGGACCACGTCGTCCCTGTGCAGTGGCTGGTCTGTGATGCCCAGCCCAATGGAAACCAGGCCTGTGATGCTGAGCTGCGAATTGGAGACGCCGTCGATGAACTGGGAACCGTTCCAGGCACCGGTCTTGTAAAGTCTCGGCGACGCCGCGCCACAGCGGGTGTGAAATGACGTCCTCGCAGTAGGTGGTCGATTTCCCGGCCAAGCCCAGCAGCCGCCTGGTGAACGAGAAAAGAAAAGTCCGTCGTATGTCTCCTCGATGTCATGAAAATGGACGAGGTTATTGTCGATCTGGGTCAAATTCTCCTGCGTGATAAATTTAGGACAATTACAACGTCGTCTCGTACCAGGGCTGCAATTGCTTTCTCGACCGTTATAGCCTCGGCAGTCTTGAAAGTGCTAGCTTCCACAATCTTGCCTGAGCTAATGCTGGCGGCAACATCGTCGATCTTTGCGGGGTGCATTACTGATGTGCCGAGGGAGGCTGAAGGTCAAGAGGAGAGCGTTCGCTGCTCAGAATCGATGACAGAAGAGGACGTATGTTTGAGTTTAATAGACGGCGACTACACATGACATGTTCGCTTTGTTTTTAGAAAAAAGAGCGGCTCGCAGTCAGGCTAGTGACGATGCTAGGCGGCCAGCATCGCTGGGCGGGTTGGGGAAGCTCGTCTGTACATATGCTTGGGACTGATAAACGGGAAGCAAACATGCGTGGTAACAGTGAAGTAGTTGAAGAAAATGGCAGTCTCGGCAGAGGCTATATATCTTCAAAGGAGACAAAGGGCTGCTAATCCAAACCTAGGGTATGTACATAATGCAAGGTGGACAAAAGAACGGGGCATTGAAATAAATTACTTATACCAAGCATCTCGCTTTCCCATATGACCTCACCATGTCTCAAGGCAGATTTAGAGATATGGTCGACCCTCCTGTCCGCCACAGGCACCCTTGTGGTGGCCACCTTCATAGTCCAGCGGTCTAACGATTTAGTTTCCTAGCTAAAATATGAATTGTTCACTGCTGTTTTACATCTTTGGGCCAACTAGAACAGAATTGGCTACGCTCTCATCTATCGTGATACTCTTCAGGGAAGGCAGGCTCTGGTTTGGATCCATAGGGGATAATCCTGACCATGTGTCGTCTTTCAGCAACGCCAAAATCTGGAACGGCCGTATGTGCTGCCGTCCGCTGGTCCCATACGACCACCGTTCCCCTCTCCCACCTCACACGGCAGCTAAAGTCCAGGCTCTTGATGTGATTGTGAAGAAAGGAAAGCAGGTTGTCAGACTCCTCTGGGAGAAAACCCTGTATCTTGCGGGCGATTGTTGGGTTCACCCACAGTGACGGCTTCCCGGTAACTGGGTGTTTTATGACGAGGGGATGGGATGTGCTGATGGCTTCCTTCAACGCTCGCTCAGCGCCGACGCGGGCTATTTCTCCTGCGGATGCCGAGGTGTGGAATAAGCTGAGTGAAGCTAGTGTCCGCTGGAAGGCCGGTGACAGAGCCTCATACGCTGCCGTGAGTGATGTGAAGGCGGTGTCTCCGCCACCGGAAGCAGGTGTCTCGAGCACCCAAAAAAATGTGGTCGAAGGGACGTTGGGCGTAAAGGTCTGGTCCACATGCCACAGGTCGTACGTCGTTCGTGGGCCGAGCAGAGTTCGGAGGTTTCCACTTGACGCGCATGTCAGCTTGTCCGTGCTAGATAGATCTTATTTTGGCAGCAGATTCAGCTTACGTAGTCTCGTCGGCATAGACAACATGGAACTCGGGACCAGTGCCCTCTGGGTAGCCCATGGTTGGGTGGAGGTGCAATGGCCCGTAGTGCTTTGCAATCTCACGCTGTCTGTCAAATCCAACATCGGCAAAATCTTGGTCTCTCTAGGTGGATTGTTAGTGGACGAGCGATTAGTTTCAAAAGATGATTCCAAACACGCTTACAAAAACAACAACGCCTCTTTCTGCTGCAAGGAGGGCTAGTTCGTCGAGGCCATCAGGGGAAAGTTGGCTGATTTGAACGCCGCGGATCTCGGTTCCAATTCTAGGGGTAATTTGGGTGATTGTAGCTCCGCTCTTGAGAAGCGAAGGCTTGTCCGCATCTGCTCTTCGTCCAGGCTCGACTGCTTCGAAAGGCGGGACTTGAACGGGCGCGGTAAAGCCCTCTGGGCGGGTAGGGAGATAATGCGGGTACAGAGGCGCAGAGGACATTTTGCTCTAATTTTGTATGACCTTCAATCATTCCAATAAGATTGACAAAAACCTCGATTTGCTCTGCTTTATGCGGTGGCTGCCGCCAGAGGGAAAGCGTCTACTTATATACAGAAGGTTGTTTGCCACAAATTCGATGATTGGCTATACGGCTCATTAACGGGTAACGGCGGGAACGGCTCGGGTCTAGACTGCACGTGGCTGCCAAGCGTTCAGGGGATGCTTGCAGCTTTCCGATAAGCTATGACGGAATTTTAGACGAGAAGACGGTATTAAAGCTGTGCTCGAATCTGTACAGGAAACCTGCGAGCAGTAATTTTTGCCAAGATTGACGAAGACACTATGCAACGTCTTTGCGCAAGAAATACCACGTCCCAGGGGGAATCTTGAAAGAGCTAAAATGGCACCTCTCATTTTAGCTCGGATGTCGATGTTCATAAGTGCAATCGTGGTGTGGAAGGAGTCTGTCGTGATAACAAGAGTGTAAAAAATACGAAGTGAAAGTAAGCAATAGATCAACTACATAATTAGGGACAAGTTCTACTACGTACTCTGTTAATGCGTCGACAAGGCGCCTGCACTGCCGAACCTGACTCTCTTCCTCCATTTCTTGGAGACGATACACTCATACCACTTGCTTCCCCTCAATCCATTCTCAGATGTCGGAACCATCAGAAACACCCAAGCATGGCTCGACATCTGCTGACGAGCAAAGAGAGGAATTTTCCAAATCGTCCTCGTGGCTAGGCAGAGTCCATCCATACTTTCAGGATCCATCTCACGTGCTGGTTCTTAAGCTGGACCTTATCGTCCTCTCCTGGGCTTTTGTTGCCGGCCTGCTTAAAGATATGGACCAGTCCTCCGCCACACAAGCATATGTTTCGGGAATGAAGCAGGACCTGTCACTCAACGGCAACGAGCTCGTCGAGTTTACCACATTCTTCTCCATCGGATACGCCATATTCATTATTCCGTCACAAATCATACAGACTCGGGTGCGGCCTTCTCTATTTCTTCCCGTGTGCGAGATCGTCTGGGGCATCCTTACGTTGGTGACATATCGAGCCCAAAGCGCCAAAGCGGTGTACGCCCTCCGCTTCTTCCTGGGCGTCTTCGAGTCGACATCGTGGCCCGGCATTGTCAGCCTCCTTCTGAACTGGTACACGCCGCCCGAGCTGGGTAAGCGGCTCGCCATCTTTGGCGTGAGCGGTATGGCGGGAAGCATGTTTCTCGGCATCGTGCAAGCTGCCTTGTACAAGAACCTGAATGGAGCGCATGGGCTGGCTGGCTGGCGCTGGCTCTTTATCGTGTCTGGAGTCATAACTATTGTCTGGGGCATCGTCGGGTTCCTGGCCATCCCCGACTCGCCCAGCACGACCCGCGCATTGTTTCTAAGTCCCGCAGAAAAACGGCTTTCGCAAGTGAGAATGGCCGACAGTGGAACGGAAACGGCGAATTTAATCCCGGGCCGGGTGCTTAAGCGGAAGCTCCGTCTCCTCCTGGCCAGCCCCATCACCTACATATTTCTCGCGGCCTACGTACAGTTCTCTTGGGCGCAGAGGTCCAACTCCTACTTTCTCCTCTACCTCAAGGGGTTGAAGAACGCCCAGGGCGCTGCCCAGTACTCGACGTACACGGTGAATCTGATTCCCCTCGGCGGCTACGCCATCTCCATTGTCTGCAACATCGGCCTCAACGCGCTGAGCGACTGGAAAGAGTGGCGCTGGCAGATCGCCACGGGCGCTGCTACACTGCACCTCGTGGCCACGTCGGTCCTCGCAGCCTGGCCCGACTCGAGGGCAACCATTCTCACGTTTTACTTTCTCAGCTATGCCACCGCGGCTTGGGGCTACGCCCTCCTCGCCTGGCTGGCGCTAATTCTTCGCAAGGAACCCGAGGCCCGAGCCATTCTCATTGCCGCCGCCGTCACTCTTACATATGTTGGCCATGCGACCATTCCTTTGCGGGCTTGGCGGACAGCCGACTCGCCGACCTACCCAATCGGCTTTCCCTTGACAGCCGCATTTTGCGCCGGCAGCATCGTGTGTTTGCAGGGCATCCGACTATACGTTAAAAAGAGACCGTATATTTTTGATAGAGGTCTGGAAAAGAGCGATGTTCGGGTGGTCGTGGTGGAGGACAGCTTGCCTGAAGGAGTTTATGGGCCGAAAGGAGTCAGGACTAAGGAGGAAACACGGGAAGTTGAGCCCTGATCTAGACCAACACTCAAATCATAGACACATATCGTCATCATCGTCACATTACAGGAAATAGAATCCTATACTCCGGGATCTTGACCTTTCCCTCAATCTTCTGTTTTCTTTTTTTTTCTTTTTTTCTACTCCGCTTCTCCCTCTTCCTCTCTTTGTCTCTTTATCTCTCTTCCTCTTTCTTTTTCTCTCCTATTCTCTCCGTCCATATTCATTTTACCCCTTCTTAGACTCTCGTGCTCTCTTCCTTCCTCTCTTTTAACTTCCTTTTTTCCTTAGGCGTACATCCCCGGATTCGTCGTCTTTCTATTTATTATTTTCATTATTATTCGCCTCGTTCGTAAACTAGGAAAAAGACAAAGAACGGACAAAATAAAAAAGAAGGAAATCCATAATAAGACACGGAAAGAGTGAGAAAAAAGATAACGAAAAGGCGAAGAGAAAAAAGCATGTAAAAAAAAGGTATCAGTTTTGAGATCAATTATCCTCTACTGACTATGGGGTTGTACAAACAGAAAATGTGTGCTAGAATCCTACACGTGTCAATATACATAGCGGAAATGTTCTTTCTTCTCCCAGTCCGTCCGATCGTCCAGGCTTTCCTCCACCGTAAGGTGACCAGGTTCGACTTTTCCGTAGGCGCTGTCGCGCCGGTTATTCTCCCACCGTGCACCTACGTAGTACACCAGCATAAGGAAGATAGCGGATGCCTCGAAGCCAGCGATACTGTTGTAGCCCGTTGCGTATCCGGGAGCCTGGCTGCTGCGAAACGTCTGCGGCGCAACAATGTTGGCAACGCAGTAGGCCACGAAAACCATGGCGTTCACAGTGATCTTCTTGGTGTGGCCACTCGTGTTGGCCATGGGCAGGCTCAGTGCGACGGCGTACGGGCCCCAGAAGAAATAGAAAAAGTAGTAGGCCGTTAAAAGGCCGCCCTGGTTAGAGGCAGGCAGCTTGCGGATGACAATGCTGCAGACCAGTGGGACAACGCAGCAGGCGGCTGCCGAGAGACAGCGGGTATTGGGGAAGAAGCGTGGGGGCAGGGTGGCCAGGTAGGCTGAGAGCGCCTGGATCACGCCGGTCGGCATGCCTATCAGGGTGGTGTTGAGAGTCGAAAAGCCAAAGCCGGAGACAATCTGGGCCGAGAACGTGTTCAGGCCGCCGTTGGAGATGTTCATGCACAGGAAAAAGAGCGTGATTGTCCAGGCCTTCCAGTCCAGCAAGGCCTCGCGAACTTGGTACCATTTGAATTCCTTTTTAAGTCAGCGAGTGCTTGGCGAATAAGAACAAAATGGCGTCTTACATTGCTCCCCACACCGGTGTCGTCGTCGCGCTTTCGGTGCACGACTATGTAAGCCTCCTTGTCGGAGAGAAAGCGGCCGGCCGTGGGTTTGTCGGGGAAGAAGAACAGCATTGACAGGGAAAAGACAAAGCCAGCCCCGCCAACGACGATGAACAACAAACGCCACGCGGCAATGGCAAGGTGGCTGTGGCCAATGCCGTAAGAAATCAGACCGACATAAACCTAATGGTCAGTTGTTTGTCTCTCGTCCCTTTTGCTTCCCTTCTCATTCTTACCGACGCAAGCGTAGCGCTCCAGATAGCCACGCGTAGACCCTGCTCCCTCTGGCGGTACCACATGACCGTCACCAACGTGAGACACGGCAGGGCTGGGGCCTCCATCATTCCCATGAAGAAGCGCAGAGCAAAAAGACCGGCGGCATTGTTGGTGGCGGCCATCAAGATGGTCATGCCGGACCAGCCGAGACCCAGCGTAGCAAGCAGCTTGCTAATGGGCAGGCGGGCAACTAGGTAGGAGGCGGGGAACTCGGCCGCGAGGTAGCCAAAGTAAAAAATCGAGCCGACTGGTTTGTTAGCGGGACTCATCTGGAAAACAAAGTTGCGACATACCCCAGCTGTATTTTTGGCCGTCGAGGTGGTTATCCGTCTTCATGCCATAGAGGGCGGCGTTGGAAATGATGACTTTCTGTGAATTTTTAGCACGGCCCTTGCACGAAAGGAAAAGGGTGTGGCCTACATCGACGGCCGACAGGACGGCATAACCCCAGAGAAAAGGGATGATACGAAAGTCGATTTTGCGCATCAGTCTCTTCTCCTCCTCGGGCGTGTAGTCGAAATGCTGCAACCCCTGCATAACGCCATTTTCCTCGTCTGTAAGCTTGCTGTCCGTCTCTACGGTGTCAGGTACGGCTTTGGCTGCAACCATCTTCATGTCGGAGATGTTCTGTGTTGAACGCGTCTTGTCTCTGCATTATGGAGTGAGCTGGGTGGGAGGTCTAAGTCGTGTTTGTACTTGTGAAGCTTCTTTGTCGCAACGCCCACCGTCGGACATGGCATCCCCAAGTCCGCCGCGGCGCTAGTCGTTATCCGACATGAAAGTTGTCGTCCATTTGCCACAGCACCTGTGGATCTAAGCGTATCAGTATCCACCGTACCACTGTATCATGAGAAGATCTCCAGAAGACCTCTGGCACCCATAAGTTAGGCACACCATCAGCAGTCCATTCTGAATATAATCATCTATCCTAATCGGGAGGCATAGATTTCTAGTTGCTACGTATGATTACGTGCTACAGCTGGCTAGGTCTACAGGCCAATTCTAGCTTCCAGGGCCTGACGCGCAGTAGAAAGACATCGTCTCAACAATACTCTACTTCAGCATGCTCGTACTGAATCCAACGCGTCTCCTCGACTGTGGCGGGCGTTGATAGGGGTCGCGCTTGCAGCATGCGGCGCAACATCGCGACGACTCGGCCCTGGACCTGCAGCGCCTCCAGCTCGGCGACTCTGGCAACCAAGCGAGGAGCGTGCAGCGGCGAGATGGACCACTGCTGGCTTGGGTCGCCATACTCGGCCACGGGAACGGCGTCGGTCAGCAGCTCAAAGACTTCGCGGAACACGGCGGCGGAGGACCACTTGTGGGCGAAGTCGCCGAGAGTGCCGAGACAGGCGAAGAGGGCCTGGCAGACGGCGCGGCGGTCGTACAGCGTCAGCTGCTGGTGCGTAGGCGTGGCCCAGAGGCAGAAGACGACGATGACGCCGGCCTGGAACTGGTGCAGGAGCTGGAAGTGTTAGAGGGGGGAAGGGTGAGAGAGGGAGATAAAGTCGAGGATAGAAATAGAAAACCCACAGCGGTCCATGTGTAGCACGACACGTGCTCTGTGATGCGCAACTTCCGGAACGTATTCAGCACCTGGCAAGCTGCAGCCACCAGATGGCGGGCATCGCCGCCTCGCACGGCTAGCTCTGGGTTCGGGAAGAGCGAGATGACGGTGTAGCTGGCCAGCTTGCGCATCCAGGCAGCAGACTTGAACCGCATCTGGCGGCGGGCTGTTGAAGCGGAGGCGGCCGCGAGGTGGTCCGTGTCGCTCACCCACTGGTCCAGCGTGTACTTGGGCCGCGAGCGCCAGAGGTTCGGCACAGGGTGGCCGTGGGCATGGGCATCCTGCTCCAGCCGACGGACGAGCCGCAGCACGCTGATCTGGATGCGGCGCAGCCGGAAGAGGTGCTCCTCGAGGGCAACGTCTTCGGCCGACGGTGGCGGACACGACGGCATACAGAGCAGCTCTTCTCCGTCAAGCGGCAACGCGAGACGCAACTCCTCCGCAGATACACTGGCATCGTCGTCCTCCAAGCCGTCTGCCGTCTCGATAGAGACCGAGGCCGCCGCGAGTCCGCGTGGGAGCCCACCGGGGTCCATGGTGTTGGAGATGAGGATGTCGATGACGACACAGGTGCGCAAGACCATCTTCCGGATGATGGTGTTGAGTCCGCCGCCGCTGCCGCCAACGCCGTCTGTCTGCAGGCAGGTGGCCATTGCCTGCGCCGCGTGTGCAAACACGGCGTCGGCCGTGCCCGCGTGCATTGCGTACAGCGTCAGCAGCAGTGCGGCCTGCGTCCGCAGCACCGGTGGCGCCTTGGCCAGTGCGTCTGTCTGGTACAGTGCCAGTGCCCGGCCATAGGCGGCACTGGAGGCGCGCCTCTCTCTGTCGCCTCCGTCGTCGTCTGTCGCCAGTTGCGCGTCATGGACCAGCAGGCTGCCAATAGCCAGAACCATGTCGACGAAGAAGGCTCCCAGTGCCGGTCGATGCGCCTCTTCCGGCAAGGCCATCTCGTTCGCACCGTCCACATCGCCCTCATCGCACGCCCCTTTCTCTTTCCAGCACTGCCACCAGACTTGCCACTGCTGGTGGTGCAGGAATGGCCACATCGGATGCACGCTCACAAAGTACTCAGTTACGTAGCGGCCCGTTACGGTCGCCGACAGCCGCGCCGCCGCCAGTCGGCAAGACAGTCGGTCCAGCACTGGCTCCGGCTCTACCAGCATGTCGTACGGTCTGGGCGCGCCGGGAAGCAGAGGTACCGGCTGGGGCGGGGGCGAAAGCGAAAGCAGCAGGTCGGCATCGTCCATCAAGTCGCCATACATTGTGTCGACGGCGGTATGCATACCGTCCGGGGTCAGCAGCAGCATGTCGCCCGGGGAGAGGCTGCCCAGATGGTCATCGGCAATGGACGGGTTCGATGAGCGAAGCCGCGTCTCCAGAGAGGCAACGTGGTCCTCCAGGAGGTGCATGTATCTATGCAGTTAGCCGGAGGTCCGGCAGGTGTTCAGGGGGGGGCGACGGCCTCCGCTCTGCTTACTGCACTGAGAGCTGGCCTCGGCCAATCTTCTTGGCCGCCAGCGGCACGCATTCAGCGCCGGACCGGGCGCATTCGCCGCAGACTGGCCGATGTTTGTCGCACTATTCGTCAGTCACTGCCGCGGGCTCGCAGCCGAGCGAGGCGACGCAGAGAACTCACCCGCTTCTTCCGCTGCCGACAGCGCACGCAGGCGATCAGACGCGGTCCGCGGATCCGGGGCGGTGCGTGTGTGGACATGGTGTGCGTGCTGCCGGATGAGAGTGCGAAATGGGCGGAGACAAAGGCCCTGAAATGTCCGACCTAGTGGCGGCGGACTCTTTCTGCGTGTCCGCGATAGGATATGCACACGATAAGACAACGAGACCTCCCTACTCAAGTAGACGCTACTGTGTGCGCCAGCCATCTGCTCGCTATCGCCTCGGACCATGTCCCGACTCTTGCGCATCGCCGTGCTCGTGTGCCACACCATCCCCGACGCCGTCGCCCGGGAGAGGGGTCTGTTTGACCGCATCTTTGCCGCCTGGCTGGACACAGCCGTTCAGACGCGCAATGCCAAGTGCGACGAAGACGAGCGGGTCGCGCTGGAGATCTCGGCCTGGAACGTGGTCGAGGGTGCCTATCCGCCGTCCCTGGACCACGTTGACGCCCTCATCGTGACCGGGTCGGCAGCCTCCGCGTACGACGAGGAGCCGTGGATTCGCAGACTGTCTGACTATCTGACAGGTACTTTGCATCTGCTTCTCTGCTCCTCAGCGCTCGCTTGTTAACAGCCAGACAGACGTCTACCACCACCACATGTCAGTCCGCATCTTTGGCGGCTGCTTCGGCCACCAGATCGTCGCTCAGACCTTGCTCCAGCATCACGGCGTCTGTGTTGAGAAAAACCCGCAAGGCTGGGAGATTGGCGTCCACGCGATAACTGTGCAACCGGACTTTGCTGCCCAGTTTCCGGACCTCATACGGACGCCGAGGCTGGCCATGCAGTACCTCCACGCTGACCACGTCACGGCCACGGCTGGTCTACCCCCCGGATGGATTGCCATAGGCTCGACTCCGCTCTGCGGCCTCCAAGGACTGCTAGAGCCAGGCCGCGTGCTGACCTACCAGGGCCACCCCGAGTTCGACGCCTTCATCAACCACCGGACGGTGGACGATCTGGCAGGCCAGGGAACGATCGCCTCCGCGGATCAGCCAAGGTACGCAGCCCTGACCGAGCAGGAGGATGACCGGGCGTTGGCGGGCGAGGTAGCACTGGATTTTTTTCTTTCATAGGCAAGTAGAACACCACATTTTGCGTTCAGCTAGTAGACGGCGCGGTTATTCTCGAAGCCCCTGAGGAGATTTCGGAAATACTCCTTGTCTCTGTACTTTAAATTATCTACTTCGGTACCCGTGGCTCCGGAAGACGCGCATTCTCGGGCGGCGTGCTTCGGCTCTTGAACTCGTCGCAGATGTCCTCCATCTTCACAAACTCCACGCCCTCCTTAGTCTTTAGATATTGAATGACCCTGGCCTATTAGCTCTGCACTATACACATAGATAGAGTCATCCTCACCTCTCCAGCATCTTCAGTGCGTGTGGGTGGCCGCACACGTCGGGGTGTACGGTCACGGGAAAGCAGAAGTTGTCATAGTGCTCGTAGAAGTAGTCAAAGTGGTCCTTCCACAGATCCTCCACCACCGATGGATGCACCCAGCCGTGGCTGTTCGGCATGGCCTTGATGAACATCTGCACCAGTCAGTTCCGCACGCTCCGGTCAGCTCGCGGTTGGACGCACCATGGGCGGTAGGTCATCGAGGTACCAGCTGGCCGGAATCTCAACCAAACCCGTCACCTCGCCGCGCACCAGAGGCTTCATCCACGTATCCGGGTGCTTCGAGTAGTCGACGCCGGTCCACGAGTCGCCTACGCGCAGCCAGTACGGAAGGGCGTCGTGATGGGAAAACGAGTGGTCGTATTCCAGGCCTGCCACCGTCAGTCTCACACTCTGCTCATTCACGGATCAGAACGACATACCGTATTCGAGCATCAGGTCCGCCCCCTCTTTCGGCGTCTCCCACCACGGCACGACCGACCCCCGTGGCGGCTGTTCCGTCAGCAAGAAGCTTCGCACGGGCGACAAGATATCTACCCACCTTTCCGCAAAACTCGGTCAGCAGCCGGTACGACTTGTCTAGGACGACACGCTGCTGCTCCGGGGTCATGCTTCGCGGATTCTCGTGCGAGTACCCGTGAAGGCCGAACTCATGGCCGGCGTCCCGAATCAGGGCGCACTCTTCCGGGAATGTCTCGAGGCTGTGGCCGGGCACAAAAAAGGTTGTCTTGATGTCATACTTGGCAAACAGCGCCAGAAGACGCCGAATTCCCACTGTCCCGGCAAAGTAGCCTGGGGGGTTGTCAGCAGGCGGCTCTTTAGGGCATGACAACGCATCTTACCTCGAGAAATATCCGAGACGGAATCTTCCCCTCCGTACGAGCCGATCCATCCGCATACGGCGTCGACGTCGACCGAAAAACAGCACAGAGCCTTTGGTGCCATGCTGTCTGGACGGTAGATCGAGGAAACGGCAAGATTTCTTAATTCTGGCCGAGTGTATATTACCGAGCACGGCAGCGCCGCCGAATATAAGTCTAGGACGTCGGACTTTGGCACCCATTGTCCGACATCTCGATACCAGAAAAGACCAGGCATTCCTCAGATAAGAACGAGAACCATACAAACTCAAAAGAAACACGAAACAATTCCACCTCCATCCTACAAAATTCATGGCGCCCACCGCAGAAGAACTCGCGGCACACGCCTTCCAGTTCGACACCGCAGCCCTGGACAAGACACTGGCCGATTTCCTACAGCTGTTTTACACGCTTTCCGACGACACGAGCACTCCCGAGAAATGGGCGGACTGCTTCACAGAAGATGCGGTCTTCCAAAAGGCAGCTACCACAGTGACCGGTCGTGAGGGTGTGTTCCTCCTCCCCTCTCTATGCATTCGATTCTGACCCGTCCTAGCCATCAACAAGGTCAATGTCGGCTCGCTCCAGGGCATGAAGTCCCGGCATCACACCGTGTATCGCGTGTACCCATACAGCGTTGCAGGGGATGAGGTTATGCTGTACGGGCGGAGCGACTACGTCTATGACAATGGGACAACGGGCGGAATGGGCTGGGCTGCACGGTTATGCTTCACGCGGTCGCCGGAGGGAGGGGTGCTCATCCATTTTTACCACATCTTCCCAGTGAGTCGTACGTCCTGACGCTACAGAATGCTTCTAACCAGCGAAACAGAGCATGCCCCCGAAGTCGGCGTAATTGCAGTGTTATGATGCCGGCGGTTTCTCTGAATTATATACTAAGTTTTAAAGCGCGAGAAGCTGTAGACTTCGTGGCTATACCGTAACCTAGTCTCGCCTATTATGCCCTGACGTGCGCATCGTGTGCCAACTAGAGGTGGCGTTATGAATGGATCGCCCTTATGGAAAAGTGCATATGATTTTCCGTACGATCTGTGCCGTATATTGTATCCAATCTTGCTTAGCTCCGTAAGTCGTATCGGCCGGCAACGTGGAACATCCTTCCCGCAGCGACCGCCGCGTACACGTCGGTTCACGAGTCGGTGGTGCCGCTTTACGGAGCAAAATGACATGCGCGATAAGAAACAATCGCGTAGCCCTGTTCGGGACTAGATTCTTGCTTACGGAGGTGTCACCTAGCCGCGGAGTGTCCGTATAAAGCGTCGGACTTTCTGTCAGAATGTCCGCGCAACCCAGATGATACCTTAATACTGCCACGAGTGCACAACTCGGCTCTGTTGCCATCCATCTCAGACATTTGCAATCCAAGTCGTCCATCATGACCGTGACAGCCCCCCCAATACTCTCACACATAAATCTTCAGGGTGGATGGCCGACACCGCGGTTGCATCCCGTCAAAGACCTGCAGACCGCATCGGGCGTGCTTTACAGCCAGGACGATGTGGCACAGAAGCTAATGTACGGCCCTGAGCACGGCGACCGGTTGTTCCGCACCAGAATCGGTCAGTGGCTCGGCAGCATCTACGCGCCACGGGCCGGAGAAGTGGCTGCTGACCGCATCCTCATCACCAACGGCGCGTCTAATGGCCTGGCCACGATTCTGCAAAAGTTCACCGACCCGGCCTACACGCGGGCAGTCTGGATGGTCGAGCCGACATACTTTTTGGCCTGCCCCGTCTTTCGCGATGCCGGGCTCGGCGGCAAGATCCGGGGTGTTCCGGAAGCTACAGACGGTGTGGATCTTTCGTTCCTGCAGTGCGCGCTGGAGCGCGTCGATGCCGCGGCGGCAGACAGTCAAACACCACAGAAACGGCCAGACAATGGCTACCCCAAGCTGTACCGGCACATTATTTACGCAATGCCCACCTTTTCCAACCCCAGCGGCTTGACAATGAGTCTGGAGCACCGCCAGGACCTTGTCCGCCTAGCTCGCAGGCATGATGCCCTGGTAGTGTCCGACGACGTGTACGACATGCTACGATGGTGGCTTGCCGACGACAGTACGGACGCAGCTGCCACGCCAGTGCCGGCCTGCCTGCCACGACTGGTCGACGTGGACCGGGAGATGCCGGGCGGCACCGTGTTTGGGAATGCGGTCAGCAATGGCTCCTTTACAAAGATCGTGGCCCCAGGCGTCCGCGTCGGCTGGCTCGAGGCCATGCCGCCGTTTATCGAGGCAATGGCCACCGTGTGAGTGTACCGAACGACCTGGCTGGATGGGCCACAGCTGATCTTTTCACAGTGGCGCCACGGTGTCTGGCGGGTGCCAAGGCCACTTTGCGTCGCTGATCATTAGCGAGATGCTGGCTAACGGCGCCCTGACCCGCCACATAAACATGACGCTCAACCCGACGTACCGCCATCGCTACCGTGTCCTCGTTCAGGCGATACAGCACCATCTGTGTCCGCTTGGTGTCGAGATTGTTGCGCTGGACCAGACGACGGCCCGCGGCTGGGCGGGCGGCTTCTTCCTCTATCTTTCGTTTGTGCACTGCACGGGGGCTCACGCAGCGGATGTCGCTCGAGTAGCTCGAGAGCAGTACAGTGTACAGATTGCACCTGGGTCTATGTTCTTAGTACCCGACGATCCTGAAAGCATCGCGCGTAGTAAAGTTACGTACTGTAATGGTGCTAGGCTGTGCTGGGCGTGGAACGAGGACGCCGACCTATGCGAGGGCGTCCGGAGGGTAGCAAAGGCAGTAGAGGCGGTGCGAGGTGTTTAAGTAGAAGTATAATAAAATTATATATATAATAAAATAGAAGAATAACTAAAAGACTTTCTTCTATTATAAGGACCGTTCGTTCGTATTAGAATCTTTATTACGTAGTCTCTATAGTTAAGAGTAAGAAGGTTATTCTCGTTTTAATAGACGGGGAAATCACGCATTATGTTAGTAGAGTTCGGAGTTCTATCGTTATAAAGGGCCGTAATATACTCTTATACCATTCTAGCTCGAGTACGATTAATAATGATTTTCTACCCCTACGACTCGTTTCCGTTTATAAAGGTTAGGCTAACATCGTCTATTAAGACTAGCTAGCGGTGCCCTGGCCTAGAAAGATAACCGACGAGACGAAAAATAAATAAATAAATAAATAAACAGAAGTAGCGAGGCGTACGGCTAAGAGGCCGTAGCCTCTCAGCCGTATAGGCGGTCTACGAAGCTATCTACGATCAGAAGTAATAAGATAAATATATTATCGAGAAGAGGAAGAAACGGTGATTAGAACGGTATATCGAAAAGTAGGTAAAGAGCTGTCTACCCTAATAATAATAAAAAAGAAGATAATAAAGCGTAATAAAGAAGAAGAAGAAGAAAGAAAGGAGGCGCGATCGTGATAGATAGCGGATTTAGGGGCTGCGCGGCGCGTAGCCCTACTTAATCCTAGTTATATAATATGGCCGTTTTAACTTAAAATCTAATAAGCGGTCGCTTCGCTCCCTACTTTAACAGATTATTATTAAGCTAATACGTAACTATAGAAGGTATTAACTTACGCTACTTACCTACGGATTTTATACGACGCTAAGAAGGCTCCGACTACGCACCACCCCCCCCCTCTATTACGATACCGTTTTATAAAGTAACGTAATCCTTCTAAAGTAGGAGAAAGTAACGAAATAGGAAATAGCGGAAGCGAATAAGAATAAGGAAATTAGGTGACTTAATCCTAGTGTTACGGGGCATACGATAAGCGGGTTACGTAATAAGATAGATTAGACTTATATAGATAACTATCTCTCCTCTAAGACATTTAGAGGAGGATAAGGAAAATATATTATATAAACATTATAGCTACTAGCAGTCGTAATAAGTATTCCGTACTCCTACTAAGACGGGACGTAGTGCCCTTAGCCATAATCTAAGGCTAAAGCCATCACCTAACTTACGATCGAAGGTCCCAAGACCTTCGAGCGAGAGAAAAGTGGGGCCAAAGCTGTGTGACACTAAGTTCAGTCAAAAGGGGGTATGTAACTCTCACCTATTAGATGGAAAAGGTGACGGGAATCATCTGTTATCGAGGGTTCTAAACGAAAGCAGCACTTCTTCTTATGTAAATTGATTAATTAAGAACTAAACTAGGGGAATTATCCGCTCTACCTTTATCTTTTAAGAGAAGACAACCCCTTTTCGTAGCCTTATTTCGGAAGCCCTATAAAATAGCGGGTTACCTAAAAAGGGAGGCCCGGGACTTTCGATTAGAAGTCCCCCTTAGGTAGTAAAAATGCTACTAGGGCCCCTATACCCTCTTTACTACTAGTTATTAATTACCTCTCGCTACCTATCTTCCTCCGCTAGACATCTATTAGCTCCGCTAATATCTATCTACTACCTCCTAATATCTATTAGTACCGCTAATATTTATCTACTACGCCTCGATATCTATTAGCCCTCCGAATATTTATCTAGAAGACCCTAATAGCCGTTCCTCCGGTAGTTAACTATCGGGTCGTTCCCGATATTTATTAGCCCGCTAATAGCTATCGGAACTCTCGTCTATCCGTCTAATAAACGTACGATAATACTACGTACTATCCGATATTTATTAGGTAAAGTATAGTCCGGGTAACCGGTACTATAATAGGTAGTAGTAACTCCTTCTACCTATCCTAGGACCTTACTATTTACTTCCGCTCTTCTTTTCCTTTTTTTTAAGTCGGGGGATAGCTATCTACCCGGAAAACTACCCGCCCTACTTTTCGTTTATTTTCTACTTTTCCCTTAACTATTATTACCTACCCTTATTTTCTTTTTTTTTTAACTTTAACTTTTATTATTTACCCTTATACTCTACTATCTACCCGACCGGAGTACGTATATTCGGTAATACTAACGATATTTCTCGCCTAACCGCCGAGCTAGTTAAGGCTACTTAGTATATCTCGGACTATATCTAAACGGGTAAGCGGCTCGCGAGGTTTTTTAAAATACCCCGCGGAGCCCTCTTTCCGTCGCCTAGCTTAGAGGACCTTTAAAACTTTAAACGCGCTATATAGATTACCTATTACCGTCGCGGCGGATATTTATTTATTAACCGCTCCGGCTAGATAGTTAAACCCGATAAGTCCTAGTATTAGGACCCTAAGCTTATATAACGCGCCTATCGCCGCTTCTAACTCTACTACGGCTTTCTCGTTAGTTTAAGTTAACTACTATTTATCGATACTAACGTTACGTTCGCCGACCCGCTAGTACTAGTTAACTACGACCCGTCTACTACCGGATCCGAAAATAACTCGCCCCTTATCGTTACGCTAGCTATATAACTATAAGCGTTAGTATCCGAGGAGCGCGCGGGCGAATATCCTATACTAGGCCCTTCGGTTTCGGTAGCGTTTAACTATTTCCCCGGTAGACCTTCTACTTCTTCGTTAAGACCCTATATTCGTCTAGTATCCCCTTCGGATATCCGAAAGATACCGCTACCGGTCTTATAGACCTTATCCTAGCTACCGACTCCCGTTTTTAATTAGGCCCTAACTAATACTCGGGTAGTATACTATCCTACCCTCGCGTTAGTACTACTACCTACCTTTCGAATACGATAAGTATTTATCCTACCGCTAGTTATAAAAGAGACCGGCGGACCTTCGCGTAGCCGGTACTAGCTAACGGCCCCTCGGAATAATAATACGTCGGTAGTCTAGTAGTTTATCCTATACTATTAAGAGTAGTTAGCGTACCTTAGCGAGAACCTTCGAGTATAATAATAGGCTATTACTTATATCGAATAAGCCGTCGCCTAGAGCTAGTACTCTATAAATACTCTACGTACTAATATATAGACCGGATTCTAGCGGACTCTATAGGCTATATACGATTAAATAGCCGCCCTAACGAGTTAGATAACGTACTAGCTAGCCTAACTTTTACTTACTAGACCCCCGGCTAATACTACTAGCGATACCCCTACCGCTACTACTTCTATCGCGACCCCTTCGGTTATTATAATACTCGTTTATACCGCCGCTACTAATACGATAACCGCCGATACGACTAGCCGCTCCTAGTATAATACGATACCTTTCTTAACGAGGACTATAGCGCCTAGGCCGATATTTATCCGTACCGTTTCGGTAAATACTACCTCGGCGGACCGTTTTTACGCTTCGAATATTTAAATCGCGGAACGCTAAAGCTTATTAAACCGCCCTACTAATTAATTATCTAATACCGAATTCCGGGCCTACGGTATTTAGTAGTAAGATAAGATTAGTATCTTCGACCCGGACGGCTATAAGAACCTAGTAAAGAGGGTATAGGGGCCCTAGTAGTATTTTTACTACCTAAGGGGGACTTCTAATCGAAAGTCCCGGGCCTCCCTTTTTAGGTAACCCGCTATTTTATAGGGCTTCCGAAATAAGGCTACGAAAAGGGGTTATCTTCTCTTAAAAGATAAAGGTAGAGCGGATAATTCCCTTAGTTTAGTTCTTAATTAATTAATTTATATAAGAAGAAGTGCTACTTTCGTTTAGAACCCTCGATAATAGACGATTCCCGTTACCTTTTCTATCTAATAGGTAAGAGTTATATACCCCCTTTTAACTAAACTTAGTATTATATAGCTTTAGCCCTACTTTTCTCTCGCTCGAAGGTCTTAAGACCTATAGGGCATACCTATAGGGTATTAAGACTAGATAGTAGTGCCCTTAGCCGAAATCTGTATGCATCCTAACTCCTAACCTACGATTAGATGTCCTAAGGACCCTGACTATAGGACGAAAGCGGAGATAGCGGCCGATTACACTAATCACTAATCTTTAGGGATTCTATAACACTTACCTATTAGGAGAAAAGGTGACTAGATCGTTAGAAGTTCTAATTAAAAGTTACCGAGTAATTATACGACGAATAGGTTAATTAAATACTAAGGAACTAAGTCCCCCTCCGCGGCCGTCCCCCTTAAGAAAAAGGGGACGTCTCCCGGC